>JABUQX010055580.1:0-5000 GCA_015478945.1 Trachelipus rathkii
GGTTTATTGTTGTCCAGGAGCTTGCTTGATGTTTATTTTTTCAACTCTTTTTTGGTTTCACGGTTTTTTCGTCAGGTTGCCTTATGTGCATCTTCTCAATGTTCTGTTGTCGTCATTTTTATCTTCAATCCGTTTATTCACTTTTTGTTCAACTCTTTATTCACTCTTTTCAATCTTCTCTTTATTTTTCATCTTTATTCACTCTTATGTCAGCTCCTTATTAATTTTTATGACGATCTTTAATTACTTTTGTCAACTGTTTACTCATGTTTGTCACTCTTGTATGTTCATTTTTGTTAACTCTTGCAGCTTATTTGTTAGATTCAATTTTTCGTATGGTTTTATTCATTCACTCTTTCACAAGCATATTAATCTCACCTTTCGTGCCAGAGCAAAAGATATAATTTTGCTTAGCAGAAGTTGGCACTGTTTAATTTTGAAATAATTTAGACGAGGAACTGGAGCTTGCCATTTAAAATGATGGAGTCCGGAGTCGGAGTTGGAGTTCGGAGTCGGAGTCGGAGTTGTGGAGTCGGAGTCCGGAGTCTGCAAAAAAATATATACGTGCTATGCAGCGCCTGTAGTTATTTACTTAAGGTTTGGTTTACTTTTCTCATTACATTAGTATTGCCTGTCTATGTTTAATCAACTCTACTGACTTTTACTGACTACTACTACTACTATACTAATCTACTACTATCTACTACTACTACTACTAACTACTACTACTACTACTATACTACTACTACTATCTGACTACTACTCACTTTCACGGTTAAATCGTTTTGTTTTGCAGACGTTTCCGAAACTATATTCATTTGTAATTTATGAATCAAGATTTCTGTTATATATTATCTTCATGCCGTTAACCTACCTTCATCTTATCCCTAGCCGCTCCACTAAAAAGACAGAAAGGTTCTGGGTGTGATTGCAAAACTTTACTCAGTTTCCCCCCCCCCGCCGACAGAGCTTCCTCCCCGTTGTAAATTTCTCGTGCCTGAATGGTTCTTGTAGGGGACCCATTGTTTGCATTTAATCCCCCTCAAAAAGACCTCAACCAGATTGTGATCGAATTAATTTGATTCGTTTTTTTTTTTCGGAGGGAAGAGATGAGTTATTCATTTAAAGAGTGTTAGACTTTAAAAACAGCAGTTATGTTGTAAACTATGGTTTGATCCGTATTGCATCAGGTCGGTTACGAGGGCGGGTGTGGTTGCAGAGGTGCGGTGGCTGTGAGTGATGAGTGGTTGCTGCCACCTTTTTGGTGCGTGCCGGGGGCTAGTGAGAAGTTCTAGTGTTGGTGACCGTATGCAGGGTGGCCGCGCCGGCTGCGGCGTGTCGGACGCCGGTTTAATTAATATACTAGAGGGTATGTGATCAAGGCACCTATGGCCTATCTTTGATTAATAAAATATTGCTGCGTGTGCGTGTGTGGCCCTTAGTTTTTGGGTGCGGTGCGATCTGCGGGGTTGCGGAGACGTTTCTTAATTAGATATAACGCTAAAGAATGGTCGATGGCACGTGGCCATGAGTGAGAAAGTCGAGCATTGCGGCTGCCGTGGTGTGGTGCGAGTGCTTAGTTGCCGTGATGGTGGCGAGTGCGGTGCGGGTCGGTGCGGTGTGGTGGGCGGTCGCGCTTTAGCTGAGGTTTCGATAGCGGTGCTGCAAGATTGCGGAGTGGTTCTGGCTAACTATAGGTGTGTAGATTTAAAACACTTTGAAGCTGATCACATTTTACACTCAATGTAACGGTAATTTTAGTGTGTATTTTCTTTCCTCGACAGCGCAAGAACTCGTCGCAACTTCGCAAATGGTTAATAAACCACGTTCCTGATCTGTCCCTCGCTTGCCGGCTTCGCTCCGGCGGTCCGGCCCCGGGGGCGCCCCGGCCCCCTGTTCCGCTCCGGGCTTGCCGCTTCCGGACCCGTGCCTTTTATGTTTTAGAGGTATTTTTTTTTATTTTCGGCGTCCCAGGAAAATGGTTCGCTATTTCTCAAGAGATATTAATTTGTTGAGGCCGGTAATCAGGCTTCGGCGGCGTTCCGTAGTTCTTCCGGCTTCCGGCTACTGGCTCTCGCGTGCCACTGAGAGCTATCCTGCTGCCGGCGTCCATTCACGAGATAATAACTCTTCGGTCGCGTACTGGGTCCTGTTCCGTAGACCTCGTTTTGTAAAATAGTGTTGTGTGAGGGTTCCATAAAGTTGACTGATACGTAGTATAGTAAAGTAAGTATGTATACTATTAGTAGTACACGCTTATTTAGCTATAGATTATCATAATGAGGTAGTAATAGTACGGATTGACGTACAATCAGTGTACGTATACTAGGCATATTATTACAATTAGTCCACTCTAACGTAATATAGTAATTTGTCAAAGTGTGTAAGCGAATTATATATGGAGCGATGTATACGCAGGCCGATTACTGAGTATATAGTAGCTTATAATATTACGATAGTCTTATGGTATTATAGGTATTAGGTAAAGTATATATCTTAAGTATAATGTATATTAGGTTTACGTAGCTAAAGGCTAATATTCATAGATATAGGTAGTATATGGTATTACTAACAGTCCCCTGCCTACCCCCTACCACCTCCACCTTCACCTCCCCTCCCTCCCAACTACCCCCCCTGACTCACCCTTCACCCCGCCCCCCATATATACTATCGGTGCTACAGACCGTGCTGTATACTGTACCGATTCATGAGACGGATGGGCGTCGAGGCCCTAAGTAGTCGAGAGGATATGATATTCAGCGTGGCTTGAATGATAGTCACTTCTCGATTATGACAATGTGAGATTCCCAATGATTTCTGCGGATTGGACAAAGACACTGGTCAGTGTCAGGCTGCCGGAATGACGTCACAGGATAATGAGTGTTACAGTAGTATTGTCAAGTAAGAGTACCGGACAGAGTCATAAGAGAGAAAACTAAGTTGCTTGTCGATATTTAAGATAAGCATCATAGGCTATCGAAGACTATTATCGTATTAGTAATATCTAGAGTATAGACTATGAAGTAATATCTCAGTAGCACTGATATACATCGAAGTATTACCAGATATATCAAAATAATAGATAAATAGTAGATATATATTAAAGCGCATAATACTATAGTGAAGTACATAGCTAATAATACGAGCCGTTATATAGGTTAAGGTGAAACTAGAGTTGCAATATATCGACGTATGTAGATAGCATCGTGTATGAAGTAAGATGGTATGTTATGTGGTATCGAGTATGTGTGGAAGTATATAGAGACATAAGTGAATACAAGTGAATATACCGGTAGATACGCTAGATAGAGTTTATGTATGTGATAATAACTATAGAGCTGAGTAGTATAGGAGTAAGCTAGCAGTAGTTACACACTATACGTATAAGGTTGGATAGAGTACATATCATGAGATAAAATCAGCGTAGTGAGTGAAAGTATAGGAAAATTCCTAGCTAAGTAGATTAATGATAAAAGAGATATGACTGACTAATATATAATCGTATAGGTATCAGCTTATATAAATATTAGCGTATAGGAGGGTCATACGTTAGTAACTATACCGTATTTACATATTAATCCTATATACTTTATATATATATATTAATTATATAACTATATATACTTATATATATACAGTATATTATATAATATATATATATATATATATTATATATATATATATTATAATATATATAATATATATAATAATACTATATATATATATTATGATATATATAAGTATATATATATATATATATTATATATATATAGTATATTATATATATATATATATATATATATATAATATATTTATATATATATATAATTTATATATTATATATAATTATATATATATATAATATTATATATATATAATATATATAGTATCAGTCTGGTCCAACTGACAAGGAAGTAAAGCCCAAATTTTACTTCCTTACTGTAGGAAGTAATTTATTATTATTATATTATTATTATATATTATTATTATTATTATTATTATTATTATTAATTATTATATTATTATTCTTATTATTATTTATTTTATTCTTATTATTATTATTATTATTATTTATTATTATTATTAATTATTTATGTATTCTAATAAAATATCATACCTATATATATTATATACATAGTGATAGGTATAGTTAAATAGTATTATAGTATATATGATATATAATTGGTAGTATGATATAGTTAAATACCGGGTAAGTCTGGGTACGTTATTACTCTAGTCTATAGTTATTATATATTTATTATTATATATATATGTTATTATATATCAGAATGGAACAAAAAAAAAAGACGATTGGGAAAGCTAATTTAATGTTTTTGTCAAGGAAACTCTTGAAATGATGAAAGGAAGAAGTTCCAGATATAATAGAGTTGATTATAATCACACCGCGATTATATTAATCTTCTCGGTTGCAGCACCAAATCTACTTATTATCAAGATAAGACTCAAGCATCACTTAGTGCAGGATACATGGACACCGTAGTTGGTATGCCCTTTTCTTCAACGGCTTCTAAGAATAGGTGCATATCGAATCTTTCTTAAGTTAATTAAGACTTGTTGTCTCTTCTGGGGTCCGCGGGGTTTATCTTAGTACACTATGTTTCCATTTTGGGAATCAGCACAGTAATGCAATATAAACAAACTTACACACTCATTCACACACTACGCACATCACACACAGTTCGGCTGCGACTACAGACACAACGACAGCGACATCACACCACACACCACGACAACATCACACTATAGTTATATATATATTTATTATGATATATATATATATATAGTGATATTGTATATAGGATTTATATATATAGTAGTGATATTCATTCTGATTAGCTATATTATATATTTATATAAATACTATATATATTATATATATATATATTATATATGATATGGCTCATATGGTTATCTTCCTCCAGTTTAAAGCTCAGTTCATTTTTCAAAATTACGTAATCGAATAAGTCTACAAGGTGCTT
>JABUQX010055580.1:7500-12984 GCA_015478945.1 Trachelipus rathkii
CCAGATCTTATTGAAAGATTTAAGTTTGTTCAGGGCTACAGCAAGGATTTATCGATATATAGATATACTATATATATATATACTATATATAATATATATATTATCCCCATAGAATTTATTAGTATGTATATATATAATATAGTATATATATAATATACTATATATAAATATATATATAGTATATATATATATAATATATATATATAGTATATATAGTATTATATTATATATATATATAGTATACCAATATATATATAGTATATATAATATATATACTATATATATATATGATTATGATATATATATTATATATAATATATATAATATAATATATTATATATACATACTATATATATTATATATTATATATTATATTATTGCTTCAAGTCCAGCTCCACGTCCCCGTCGTGCAACCCGCGGGAGGCAACGAGACACTCCAGGATGGTGTCCTCGGCCCCTTTTTTTAAAGGAGGATAGTGGCCTAGGCAAGGATAGGAATAGCAAGCCGGCTTCCCGAAACATAAACTGCTGCAGAACTCCAAGCGCGAGCCTCGGAAGCCGGACTGAACTTTAGACGACGACTTCTGGCGAGAATTTACGGCGGACTAGGAAATCAGGGCGAAAACACTGTCAAGAATTTATAGGGTGTGCCACGAAATAAATGTGCGGGAACCTATGGAGAAAAAGAGGGAGGAGATAATAGATATCATGAAAGAGAAGAAAGTAGATATGTGGCGATGGCGGAAGATGGAGTGAGGCCGGATTGTGAAGAGGGGTAAAAGGAGATTGGAGAAGGATTTGTTTCTGGATGTATAGGTGGAAGGTGAGAGACAGGAATAAGGAAAGCATGGTGTCCGCGAAATCTAGAGATGGGGACCAAGACCCTGTCCACACCATGCACTCTAACTACACGAACAGCACAGTAAATATACACTCTGCCATCATATAATCCGTCAAACCGACGACGCATATCGAACTTCCCGGATAGACAGTCTGGTGATCTATTCGGGTGCTGCCTGACGAACATCGTAGGCCGACTACATCAGCAAAACTCTGACCTTAAACGCAAGGACAGCACCATATTCACATGCACGTTCCGCCACCGTCTTCCGCACTCAATATCGAGCACCCACCATATCAGAGCGGCACTCTCAGCGCGGGCGTGCGCATTGAAAGAAACGAGATACGCTAGATTTATGATATTCGCAACTGGCTACAAACTAACCCATGCGAACGACCAGTGGACGCGATTGCGAGTCTTCCACCTACTGCATGCCGCACGGAAGAACCAGTCAGAGAACGCCGTGTGGCGTCCTCACACTTTCTTAGTGCAGCTCAAGACTCTGCCTCTGCTACGACAGCCCTTGGTAGCACCCAGTAGTGAAGAGGTATAAAAACAGACGAGATGCAGCCACTGTCCGATCACACCTGACGTCGCAAAGTATTGGGACATTTGGAGAGGAGACAAGAAACATGAGGAGAAAGCGTTGTATCGATGTTTTGTGTAGAAAGCGATACTCTAAAAAATAATGAGACACGTTTTTCAACACATTATGAGAGTCTGCGCATAATCTTTTACGAGGTTATAGAGTGGAATTCAAGGTCAACGGAACGAATTCGATCCAAAAATCGGGGATTAGACTAACATTGATAATCTCCGATAAAGGATTGATTAAAGAATGTAAAGGTGATCCCCTGGATGTCCTTGGATTGCGGAGTCAGTAGACTGTTTGGTGGCGCGATATTCGAAGAATAAGAGGAGACGGAAGAGTACAATGAGCAGGAAGAGAGGGCAGTGATCAGAGTGGAGGAAGTTGCAGAATCAAGAAACGAGACGACGCGTAGTAGAGGAGGGAGTTGAGAGAGAAGGTAGAGGGCGAGACTCGGAGAAACTACAGTAACGGGCTATTAGAAGGAGAAGAGGGAACGACGGACCTTCTTTATTCACCACTGAGAATCTGGTCTCCGGAGAAGATGCTTTGGAATATGGCAAGGATTCCTTGAAGCCTTCGATCGATCTGCAAAGGCATTCGATTCCGGTTGCCAAGAAAAAGCTCTGGGAGAGCTATGGAGAGGAATAATGGAGTGAAGGGTAGATTAAAGAAAAAGATATGAATTGTAAAAGGGAAAAGTTTTATGTATGACAAATGCAGCTGTTTAATGTTAGAAGCTGACGTGCCCGAAACGATAGATGGGTTTTGAGGTGTTTATCACCACTGCTGTTTATATTATATTTAGACGTGGTCATAAGGAAAGTGAAAGAGAGGCTGGGAGAATTTGGAAGGGGACAAAATAGCATATACGGACGATCTGGCATATGTTGGAGCGAAAGAGAGAGGAGGCGAATTCGAGAGAGTTGGTTGGAAGTTCTTGGCCGAGCGAGCTTGGAGGAGCAGGATGAAGACTGAACATACTAGAAGAACAGAGATATTAACAGTAACCGGAGAGAAGATGAGGAGGCGCGAAGAGAATGATGGTGCAGAGAGGAAGGCACGGTAGAAAGGGCCGGTAATAACCTGACAATTTATCTCGGAGGATGTTTTAACAGAAAGGGGAGGAAGTGGAAAAAAAAAAAGAATTATGCGATACAGAACTTTGAGGAACATTTAGTTATCGAAAGTGTGGTGTGCCCCCGATGAAAGACAGAAACATCGCAGAATAGAGGTTAAAAAATGTGATTTTTAACAGCATACTGACTCCGACACTGCTGTACGGAGCGGAAACATGGACAACAACGAGAAGAGATGGAGAGTAGAATTACAAGCGGCGGAGATGAGGATATTAAGAACTATGATTGGAAAGAGTAGGAGAGACAGAATAAGGAATGAAGTTATTAGAGAAGATATAGGGGTGAAGAAGATGACACTGAAGATGGATGTGGGGAGATTGAGATGGTGGGGACATCTGGAGAGGATGGAGCAGGAGAGAATGCCGAAAAGAAGAAGGATGGGAATGGACACCAGAGGGCAGAAGACCAAGGGGAAGACCGAAGAAGAGATGGGCGGAATCGGTGGAGGACTCTCTGGAAAGATGTCAGCTACCAAATATGAGAGCGCTGAAGAGAAGAGGAACAATGCAGGAGAGGGACGTCTGGAGAAAGATGTTTGCGCGGCTGACAGGATGAAGAATCCTTCCTGGGAGAGGAAAAAGAAAAAGATATATATTCGAAGTTAGAGAGAAGGGAATGATGACCAGTAAAGCGTTCTTTAGAAATTCAAATTTGCGATCAGAGATAAAATTGTAAAATTTAACACGTTTAAAAAATTTTCTGTTAAGATAATTCCAAAATATATGGAGGCAAAGAATAGAGGCTTAAGGGTCAGTAGGATAGTTATAGGGAAGAGAGAGATGTACCTCTTATTCGGCATCGGTTAAATAAGTTGAGAGTGAGCTTGTAAGCACAAGATTTGAGACAGACGGGAAAAATATCTTCGGAACTAAACACCTTTTTAATATTAAACTTGGTCAGAGCAGAAATTATACTTTAGATAAAATTACAATATTAATCTTAAATGAGTTGGAGTGGGATGGAGGAGGATATCTAGCTCGTTAATCGTCTAAAGATGAGCAAAGGGTTCAGTTATAGGAGAAACCAAGAGAGCAGTAGTTCCGTCAAAAGAAACAATAGGTGGAACAAGGAAGAAGCAAAGTTACAGGTGACATATTTTTCAAAGTGTTACATAGAACATTAAAAAGAGGAACCAGAAATATTTTTGCATTTTTATGAAAAAAAAGTGTTTTTTGAACGATTCTAAAGGGAAATATAAATAGCATGAGTTTCTAAATTTCACAGACGCTAGCAAATATTGAATGTACCACTTCCATATCATAGCGTGTCATCTCGGATGTCAGCGTGTCAGACTCCGAAGCAGACTTCCCACCAAAGTAGTAATCATTATATGAAAAATCGAAGAAAAGTACAACCGCAAGCCCAACAAGTTTGCAACAATGTGCAAAACTATTTCACAGCCAATGACTGTAACCTTTCCTCCGGACGACTTAAGAGATAGAACGGGGAACAGTGATAAGAAGGGGGTTGGGAAAACTCACAGGAAAAAAAAATAGTTTAACAATAAGTGGAGAACGTTTTAAAGTTAAGAAATAGTATAATATAATGGGTTCAACTTCAGGACATTCAAGGATACGGGAACGGAACTACATCATCTACTCAAGGTTATAGTGAATAGTAAATTACTAGAGAAGTTCACCAGCTAAATCTTGAGAATTAGAGGAAAACAGCTGGCTGTAGTGAACAGTGAAATTATTCAAAATGATTTTAATGAAAGGAGAAGACAAGCAAGTGTTTTTTCCTTTTGAATATATATAGTCGGACAATTAAGAATATTCAATAGAGTTTGGAGAGAACAGAACATAACAGAACAGAACAGAACAGAACAAACAGGAATAGAGCAGAACAGAACAGATGATTTTATTAGAGATTGGCAAGTGTCGATACTTAAAAGTAGAAAGCTATATAGACTATAAATCAGAAACGAGGACAGTTAGCATCTCTACTCAAATATGGGGAACATAAGTATATTATATATATATATATATTATATATATATATATATATATATATATATATATATATATATATATATATGATATATATCAATACTATATATATTACTACTATATAGTATATATATATATATATATATTATATATATAGATATATGTATATATATTATATACTATATATATATATACCCATATTATAATATATAGTATATATATTTATATATATATTATATATATAATATACTAAGGCATATATACTGTTACTAGTACTTATATACTACTATACGACTAACTACTTCATATCCATCTCGCAGGGAGCAACATCCCGACGCATACCCTCCTGTCTATCTACTTACTCTACGCTGCTCACCCTCCTCTTCTCTACTCTCTCTTCTCTTCTCTCTCTCTCTCTCCCATTACTTGCTTCATATTCTCTCTATACTAATAACACTGAATGGACCTATATATGTCATAAACATTCTTAAACTATAAATTGTTTCCTTATAATATATAGTGCTAATATAAAATATTTGATAATCAATTATATATAATAATTATATCATTCACCTATATACCCCAAATATATATAAGAAGAACGTATTAGCATAATATATTAGAGGGTTTCACATATATCCACACTTAAGGCAACTAGCGGCAATGCAACTATCACTATACTATCTAATTAGAGTATCATTACTATAAATTATTAATATTAATTATATATATTCATATATTATTATAATATTATTAATTTATTTATAATATTTATATATATATTACTATATTAATTTTAATTATTAGTAATTATATATTTATTATATATATTATATATTAGTTTAATTATTATTTATATATAACTATTATATAATATTATATTATATCATTCATAGTGTAATTTAATATATATTATATGTTTAAAATATAATAATTAGTACCTAGTCTACTCTTTTATTCAAATAC
>JABUQX010055581.1:0-32859 GCA_015478945.1 Trachelipus rathkii
TTGTACGCCTAGACATTTGCTCATACACAGACCGGTATATGCCTCGGATTTCTTGAATGCGACTAATTGAGCTTCCCCTACACCCATTTCGATTGGGAAAATCAAGGGACGAGTCTGACAAGGCTAATAAAATTAATTAATATAATAATACATAATTCATAAATTGTGAGTTACTATTGTTTTAATTAACTTATAATAAGACCTAAAGAACTATTATACGCAAATCGGTAACTGTTATCTTGTACAAAATAGCAGAAATATTACATTAATCTATTAAGTTTGTGCTAGAATTGATGGCAAAATTAATTTATTTTGTATGTGTTATTTATCATTGTCATTACATACGTCAGAGATACTGTTTTTCCTTAAATTGTTGGGAAAATTAAATTTCTCATTCTTACTGTTGTTATAAATATTTTAATCTTTATCTTATTTTTGGATTTGTTTGGCGAAATAAAAATTTTTTTGTACCTCAGATATTTCACCTCATTAGCATTATTAGTGTTGTAATGATGAATTAATATGTACTCTACAAGTATTGATCAATCTCTTATTTAGTATTTTCACGTACGGTATGTGTGTGTGCCGTAAAATTAGTCACGTTTATCACAATTTAATTTGAACATATGTATCATAAGTGCTTATTTTATTTAGGAGTTTATTTTGTTTGTCTTTACAATTTCTTGGACTACGTTTATCACATATTTTGTTATAGGTAACATAACCCTTTATTTATTTATGTCCTCCCTTTAGGCTGAGGCTTTTTATGATGAATGAAGTTATTTACAATATAGTTTATAGTATAATTATAGTAAATTTCAGTTAAAGTTAGTATAGTTTTGTGTAGCACTATACAGCTATTGTAAATTAATTATACAATTATAGTCCCTATTGGATTAAGAAAATTGATGAAAAATGTTACTAGTTCTAATTCTTGTATTTTTATATAATCTCAGGGAGCCTTTACCTTCGAGGGGAATATGATTGACCGACCTCTTCTTTTGCAAGCTGAAAATGTCCTCAAAATCGTTTCTGCATCAAGAAAATAGTTTAGTATATTTATTATATATTTTTAATTATAAATATGACCCTTGGTTTGTTAGTTGTGTATATTTGTATTTTTACTATTAAACTTTCTAGTTGTTTACTGTCCTTCTCTCTTCCTTAGTATTAGCTACCTTATAGGAAAAGAAATTTAAGACCTAATAATAGTAATGAGGAAACGAGGGACAAAGAAAAATTTGGTAGTTCAAATGAATTTGCGGAAAGAATGCGTTTAATTGAGGGATTATTCCCAAACATATTGATATTGGCAGACCAAAAAATAGTAGAAGTAAATTAAAAATAGCTTTTACTGGGTGAAAAAGCAATTTTTTAAAATCTATATTATCAAAATACCATTAATTGTTTGAAGTAGCATGCTGGTTACAACCGTAATTGTAATCGAAATTCTGAATTTTGAGTTTCTTAAAAGACTATAAATTAGTGCATAGTCTTATTTAAGCTAGAAATGAAATATTCTCGGTTGAAGTAATTAAAGTTAAACTTTTTCGTTTTATTTCTCTTATTTTAAGAAAAAGCCACCTTCTTTCGTCTGAACTCCCTCTTTTCGCCTAGAAACCAGCTTGAGGTGGTGAATAAAGAAATTTGGGGTTGCTGGGTGGCGGGAAAGTAAAACTAGGACAAAAAACTGAATTACCAATCGGAAAATATGGTGATCATTGTAAGGAACAACTAAATTAATGCATAATGATGTCCCTAATTACAACAAAAGGCAAGATGTGGACCCCTAAAGATGGTGTCACTTCATCATAGAGAAAATGATAATTATTATTATTGAGAATATTAACTCTGACAACGAAAGGTAGACGAAGTTTAAAGTTACATCAATGAATGTTGTTGCAATGAAAAATGTGATTGCACGTTGTATTGGGAATGTTGGTTAGATTTTGTGGATAAGTATTGACTATCTCTTCCCTATCAAACTTTTTCCCAATCTTCTTGCCTACTTGTAGGGTCTTTTATTTTATTCCGTGGACGGAGGAAAGTTCCTGAAGGCATATTTAGGTACAATTTTATCTGGGTGGAGATAGACTTTAGCCAAAGTGAATTTTCACTATTCTCTCCCTTATATCTAAATTTAAAAGCTTATTGTATATTGCGAGTGGAAGAAGATTTCTGAGGCGCACATTTTTCAAAAGATATATGTTTGAATAGATTTTTCTTGTATTTATAAACTTTTTATTTTTTTTACTGATAAATTTGTTTACTTTAATGTAACATCGGAGATTAGTTACTACAACGGTGGGCAGTCACCGACAGGTAAAGCTGTCGGGTTGCAAGCTACGAGTCTAATATTTATAATTATTATAATAGGTCAGTGATGATAAACCAATAGTCGTCCTGAAGCTGAAGCTGCAAATCAGTTAAATTGAAAAATCTCGAAGTCTAGTTTGTTTTTTCTTCGTTCAGGTTCCGCTGGTTTTCTTGGAAAGAAGGAAAGAAGTTTTTTCAAGGATTTATAAAGAAGTTATAACTTGTGGACGTTTTTTTCTTAGTTTTTTATTTAGTTTCTTATTTTTCTATATTCCAGTGTTTGTTAAAGACAGTAAAAGGACATATAAGTTAAAGTAACATTCAAGTAACATTAACGTTAAAGTACTTATTAATTAAAGTAAAATAAGGTAAATAAAAGGAAGGACTCTTGCCTTCAAAGCCATTATTGTGATAACATAGGACGAACTCTAGATTAAAAATAAAGAAACATTAAGGTACCATATATATCTTAAGAGTAAAAGTGTTATTATTATTTCTTTTCATTTATAGATTAAAGTATTACATTACATGTATTTGACTAAAAGGTGGGGGAAATAAGATTACATTTTTGGTTTCTGATGGGACTCTGTGCACGGGGGAACTGAGGCAACTGATATGTAATTTTCTTTCATTGTTCTTGTAATTTATTAGATTCATACTTTAAGGAAAACCGTATATGGGTTGAAGGACGCCGCTAGGGCGTGGTATGACAAGGTGGTTTCTTTGATTATGGAATTGAGAGGGCAAAAGAGTAAGCTTGAACCACCATTGTTTTTCTGGAAGATAGAGGGAAGTTTGACAGGTGTGATGTGCACACATGTTGACGATTTCTGCTTTGGAGGGACAACAGGATTTATAAAGGAAGTGATAGAAAAGGTGAAAGAAAAAATTGAAATAGGGTCTGAAGAAGAGGAAGGTTTCAAATACATAAGAGTAAACATAAAGGGTAGTGAGAATGGAATCTGGTTAAAGCAGGAAAAATACTTGGATGGAATAAGGATACAAGAAAAGAGATTTTTTTGGTGATAGGGTTATGGAACAAAAGGAATTGACCTTATATAGGTCACTGGTAGGACAAATCAATTGGTTAAACGGTCAGACAAGACCTGATTTATCGTATGCAGTGAGTGAGAGAAGCAGGTTTTTTAAGGGAGGAAAGGTAGAGACTAACTGAGTTGCCAATTTCTATCTATCTATTTATTTATTTATTTATTATTTATTACTTTTTTTATTATAATTCATTTAATTATATGATTTATAGTTCATATCTATGATTAATTTTAGAAAATATAGAAAGGTATTCATTATACAATCTTTTATATACATAATAACATTTCTTTATTTAATTACAATTAAGTCTGCAAGAAACAATAATTAAAAGCAACCTTATTTTACTCGGAAAAGTGTTCAAATCATTTTTAAAGACAAAATGAAAGTCTTTAAAATGAATATTCCTAGAAGGCACTACCTTAAACGATTACGGAGTAACTGGTTGAAGTGTTTTTTTTCTTTGCAAAAACTTTAAATTTTCATAACGGTTTTTCATCGCATAGCACATTTTTGATCCTCATCCCGTTAAGATTTCTAAAAAAAAATAAAAAAAAATCCCCTCTATTTGCTAAAACCAGCCTAATATATATATATATATATATATATTATATATATATATTATAATATATATATAATATATTATATATATATATTATATATCATATATATATATATATATAATATATATTAAGTATATATATATATATATATATATATATATCATATAATATATGATTAATCTACTCTTAAGTTATATTACCTTGCTATTCCTAGATGACGACCAATCAACCCCAATAACTTTTATAATAGTTATTCTCGATCCCCACGCGCGCAGGGAGCCAGGACCCCTATTATTATTATTACTAAGGTTGATTCCCCTAGTATCTGATTCTGAATAGTCCCACTTAGTATCTGATTCTCCTTTGTGCTCTTATGATCGTATAAACTGCTAGATCCGCTATCTCTCTTATCATCAACCGTTTACGCTTTAAACTCTGATTAATTTATAAAATTCATTTATCAATAGCTTCCACTCCTGAAAGAAGAAAAAAGTTTTACCAAAAAAACATAAACATTGATACCCGAATTTTAGCCTAGATGCCCTTGCTGCAAGGAGCTGTTCGTTCTCATAAAAGAAAAAAATACTCACGACATCCTGGCAAAAACCTCCCTCATCAATAGGACATATACCAAACCTACAAAACAAACACACACTAATACCATTTTCCTTTTTTTCTTTATTCTCTCTCTCCTTTTATTCTGCCCTAACATTTACCAATTCCCAAATCTTATGATTGCCTTTTTCCTTTGTCAATCCATCCGCAACCTGTAATCTATTGTTTCCACTCTATATCTTTTATAATTCCCCCCTTTAATTTTGTGTTGTAAATTTTTAATAGTCCTATCCTTAAACATTACTGTTCTTCACACCTGTTTCAGATCTCACATTTTCTTTTAACGACTTACAATCTGTTTTTACTAAAAATTTTATTCCTCTTTCATTATCCTTCACCCCATTCACTTCTTCCCTCAAATATTTCAAATTTACCTTTTTAACCACTTCCACCATACTCATTGTCTCGCCTGCTAATGTAGACCCCACTACTCTTTTTGCCTCTTTAGACTTCCATACCACAGGATTTTTCCTTCCATTTTTATCTTTCAACATCACACAAAAACCTATTTGCGTTTTCCTATCTTCCGCATTCCCAAAAGATGCATCCACAAACACTTCAAGGGTTAATCCCTCCCTTTGTAACCCCTCTACCTGTTTTTTTACAATCTTTTCTTTCATTCTTTTCACTGAGGAGTAAAATTCTTTCAGTTTATCATAACTCGCATTATTCAAATTTCTCCCCAATTTACTTACTTGAAAAACTAACATCTGGTCTCGTATTCTGAGCCAGCCAATTTAATTTACCCAATACAGATCTATACCTTGTTTGATCTTTATCACTCAATTTTTCCTTTCCCTTATTTTGATTTACGTTTTCGTCCCTAACCATAGCCAAAGAAAACCAAGCGTTTTGACTCATTTTTATTCCCATCCCGTAGAATTTGTTTATCCCTAAATATTTAAATCTCCTGCCTTCTATTCTCCCAATTTTTAATTTACTCTTTATTTCCCCCCATGATTTTCTCATGAAACTCCTTATTACCCCCAAATAATATATCATCTACATGTATCCCCATTATCCCTATTAAATCTCCAACCGTTCAACGTTAAAAACGGTTTTCTGAATGATTCATTTTCCTCCACTTTCACCACAATATCTTTATTGGCTCTTCGTAACCAGTTTCTTGCCCGTCCTATCAACCCATAAACCGCCCTTATTCAGTTTCCAGATTTTCTTATGTCTCTGGCTTCCTTAGGAGGGACCAAGTAAACTTCTCTCTTTATATCCTTATCCTGAGGATATGCTGTCTTACACATTCTAATGAATACCTTCCAATATACATTTTCATCCAATTCTATAGTAATAAGTTTAATCTTCAGCCTAGCATTGGTAGGTGCTTCACATAGGTCATTATGTTATTCTCCAACTGTTCCATGAACCCTTTTGCTACTAATTTGCCTATCCACACGAACCCCAATTTCTATATTTCTTTTTGAATTCACTATCCACCGGTTGTCTTAAAAACAGGTCTCACAGTCTGTAGGATGTAATTTCCTCATATACTTATTTTTTCTTGCCAAACTATCTGAATCTTCTCTTTTTGCTTGTATTAATTCATCTCTCTGCATAATACATCGTTCACATTACACCACAAACACAATATTCCACTTCAACATTGCGAGTCTTCTCTTCTTCTTCCATATGCTTCCTTTACATCATAAACCCGGAGATCCATCCATTGTTCTTCTCCAGTATCTATATCCCTTACATTGTATGCTCCATCGTATCTTCCTCCTCTTTTTCCTCCTAAACTCATAATTTTTATTCTTTTCCATTCCTCTCCTCCTTCCTCTTTCACTTTATATTTTCCCCCGATCTTTAAGGCCTTTCTTTACATTTAACACCCTCGCTTGTTCCTTATCTTCTTGTTCTTCATCTTCTTCTTCACTTGTTTCCTCTTCCTCCTCTGTTTCCTTTACCCCTGACCCCTGTCCTCTCTCCTGTTAGATAATCTTCATCGTCTTAATCTTAAAAGTTACAAATGTTAATGTACTAAATTGCCTTTTTCTATTATTCACTTTCATCTTCCTTCTATAGAGTCAACGCATACCTAACAACATCAATTTTTATTCACTTCTCCTCATTCAATCCCCCAATGACGTTACCCAAACTGTTTTCCCTTCTATCCTACGACCTTTCCAGGTCCTCTCCATTTATTTTCGTTCTTTTTCTTATAGAAAACTTTATCCCCCATTCTTGCATCCTCCAACTTATGGTTTCTAACATTTCTCTTTAGAGCTCTTTTTATTCTATTTTTACAATCCACGCTATGTATTGTTTCTTCTACCTGTTCCTGTATTTCCATGAGTTCTCTGAACCTCTTCCCTTCTAATTCTGTTTCTAGTTCAGCGGGTGATTGTTCTTCTATCCTCCGCCCAGTTCTGGTTCGGCTATTTCTTCCAAAAACTTTTTGTAATGGAGAAAAGCCATCACTCATGATAGTTTCATTTCTTCGTACATACTATCCAGTGCAAGATCCATTTTTTTCCTCCTACCTTTTCTTTTGATTTTGCCATAATGCTACTCTATTTATTATTTCAGGAGACAATGTCGCATTTCCCATTACTCCAAGGACTTTTGCTTCGCAGTTACTTTGAATAATTCTTATCCCCCATTGATCGTTAAATTCCACAAACTTCTTGTGTTTTGGATTCTCTTCCTCCTATCCGTTACAATTTTCTCCAGAAGTACCCCGAAAACGCTCATCATTATTTCTAATACTACTTCTATTAATTCTTCTGGTCTTTTCTTGTCCGTAATCCATTTTATTTGACAAAATATCTTGTATTCCAATCAATGATTACCAGAAATTATTCCCCTTCTAACTCCCCTATATCTAATGCCACCCCAGCATTAAACTTCTTTTGTTTAACGCAATCCCCACTACCGGTGTACTTGTGTGTTCCTTTTGTATTTTTTACATATTGTGCACTCGTCAAATATCTTTTTACATTATCCAATTTTTCCTTTATTTACTTGATCAAACCTTACGGATCATCCGAAAAACGCTTTTTTCAAGATTCCTTTTCAACTTCCCATAATGAACAATGTCCAAAATTGGAAATGCTAACTTCATGCAATTTCTTCGCCATTTTCATCATTTCCCCAAATGTCTTCCCTTTTTAGATTAAACCATATATTACTCCTTTAATTTTTATTAATCTCTTAATTTCATCATTAAATGTCTAATTTTCTGAGACACAATTTTCTTTCTTCATTAAATTAAATGGTTTACCTGGTTTCAGTATCCGGTACCGCACATTCAATCTTTTACTTCATTTTTCTTAAAACCTTTGTCCCAATCAACCAAGGTATATTCTCTTCTATCACCTCGGTTTCCAGAAAGAACTTAATTTGAATCCCACCATTTTATACGGAAATATTCATCTTTTTGTCCATTATACTGTTTTTTCCCCGAAACAATATCTTGGCTCTTAATTTCACTTTCGTTCTCTTCATTCTTTTAATTTCCTCAACACTTTCATAGACCCTACTTCACTCTGCCTAGTATAAACCCACCGAATTACCGTATCGAAATACTATCCCGATATCTTATATTTCCCACTACTCATTCCATGGGATCTTCTCTAATACATTTTTTCCTAGCAATACCGTTTCATCCGATTTCATTTCTTTCTCCAGTGTACAATGGTATTTCAAATACCCCTTTCTCCCACATCCATAACATTTACTTTATTTAAAACGGCATTTATCATCCTCATGTCCTTCTACTCCGCAACCCTTACACTTCTTTTTGTTATCTCTTTCATGACAATTGTACTTAATATGACCTTCCTTCTTGCATCCATAACAAATGACTTTCTTCCTGTCCACTTTCTCTCCCCACCATGATCTCTGTTCTCTCCATATTTTCTTTCATTCTCTCTCCTAACACCCCTCTTAATACCTGACAAACTCTTTGATATTTCACCTCTCCATCGAGTACCCCGTTGACTATGTTCTCTTCATTCACATCCAAACCACATTCACTGAACTATAACAATCCTCCTATTGTGCGTCTATACTCAAACACGCATCCATTACCTGTGGCATGGCTTTTTGCTCAAATACTCGTATCGGAATATGCTTACATACATCTTGTAATATTACATTTTCTCCCTTCTGTCTCTTATACCTATAATAATTCATTCATATTCAGTCAATTTTTTCACGACTTTCCTCACTCCGACTTCACATGGTACTATAATGAAAAATTTGTCTAAAGCATTTTTTCGAAAAATTTTTATCTACCAATGTAAATTTTTATATGAGTTCATTTCAAACAGTTAGGGGCACTACATATATCGTTATCCTTTGGCGTGTCCTTCAAGTCAATTGTTGTGGTGTATTCCATTCTAATGTGATGTCCACAACTCCATTTCTCAAATAAGTCCAAATAGTTCTAACTCCCTGATGACAGGGACCAAACTAATAACAGATCTTGTATCTAAAAAGGCCATCCTGATGTTTCAAACAATGGATAATGTCTGCCATGCAACTCCTGATAACTTGGGGTTGCAACTTAACCTAGACTGTGTCCTCTTTCCTTCATTAGTAGATTTACGGTTGGTCCCTCTTCTGTGGGTGTTCAAGGTGAGGTTTTCTGCCTCACTTCCTTCACTGTCCATTGAACCTTCTTTTCTTCCTCGATGGTATCTCTTGATACTTGATTGCTACATTCGTCTACTATCGATGTCACTGCCTATTTATCTGGAACCTACATTATCTCTTAATCGGATCTAAAAGGGTACCTCTAATACCTGAAATATGACATGCTTTTGTAAATTTCTGTCGCTTTCCTTGCTTTGGTTCCATATATACAACTGAACAACAAAGTCCCGTGATGCAATCAGATCTTCAAGTTAAACTCATCGCTAGCTCAGTAATATCTCTGGGATTGGTTTCCTTCCTGAAATACTGATGGTTTTTTAAATATTTTGAGTGATTTGGGTTGTTTAATCTAACCATACATCTTTCACGCTGTTTTCTTATACAAAAATGTCCATTAGTAGGGCAATTTCCTTAATTCTTGTGTGTCTTTCTTACTGTAATTGTTTACCTTTATTTTACTACTTCCTGTAAGCTCATAAACAAGGAATCAGCACTACCTGATACCACCTTAATTAACTTCTAAAACCTCTTGGTAGGCCATCTAGATTCTATGACATCGTTTCTTCCTCTTGTTTGAGCTTTGACAAGGGAGAGTATCAGCAAGATGTTTCTTTTCCCAGGGAAATAATGGATTGTGAAAGCCTGTATCTCGAGCTTAAGTCTTCCAGACACGAGCCAACCTTCATCCTCATCTACCAACTTCCATTGTGTGTGGAGGTACACTTAGGTGTCGGGCGTGATCTAGTGTATAAATATCACTCCCTGACCCAACAAAAAATGGACGGAAACTCTTGATTTCCCACCTGATAGCCAAGAATTTTCTTGATGTTGGAATGCTCTTCTTTCATTTGCAAAGAGTGACTCTGCTTCTGCTACTCTCTTTTCCTTTCCTATTGACTGACATAGACCTGCACCATACCAAATCCACTGGCGTCGTGAACATAAATGCTCTATTTTTGGACAGCCATCTGTGAAATCCGGAAAATTGCCCAACTCTATCAGATTTCTTCTCCATCAGTCTCTCTTTAAATATTCTTCGAAAGCCTTCTGCTTGCTCTCTGCCATTCGATACTTTATCCTTCCTTTTTCCTCCCTGTCGCAGCATTGCACAAGGGCGTGCCGTGCCAACTCCGAACAGTTTTTAATAACATGTAGCGCTGGAAGTTAATCATTGCTAGTAGTCCGCGAGTTCCTCTATGTTATTTGTCTTTCCAACTTGTCCACCTGATCCATAATTCTGGAAGCATATCCTCTCTATTGCATGTACGGAGAATATTTCCTACAAAAATTTAATTTCTTTTTGAACCAGCTGCCTTAGCTGTTTTAATTTTTGACATGGCTTTCGGAGAGACTGTTGTAGGGACCTGTTTCATCAACTGTAAGGTGTCTTTAAAATTCCCTTTGATATCAGGAGGACATTTCATCCAATTATACACCACCTTGCTCTCGGCTAAATCCTGTTCAGATATCCTCTGCATCTCCTCTGGAATGCTGTCTGGTCCATTTCTTTTAGCCCGAAATCTTCAACCTTTCGAACCTGTAATATGGCACTAACTGGTAGAAATCACTCTGCAGTAAACCGTAGTTACTATCCTCTTCTGAATTTTCATCTGTATAATATTCTCTTGCCAATCCCAATATAATCAATCGAAAGTGAACAATAATATTCCACCTCCATGACACGAGAAGAATTGTTTCTCTGAAATGTTGGCCTTGGAAACCTATTCTGCTTCTCTACTTTTGTTTTATGCGCCTATATACGTCTATGCAGTAGACGAAGTGGTCTCCCATCCTGTCTCTTCGTAAATAGGTACACTGGGGAGCTTCCATTCTGCGGCACATGGCTCCACAATTTCCTTTAGACACAATAACTTGTCGTACTTTTTCACACTTTTCGTACATATTTATTGTCATTTGGTCAAATCTTCTTGCCCATTTGGTAGATTTGGGGTTATAAATGCACGTTGTAGCTCGAAATCCTATATAGTGTCGATCGATCGGTATTGTTGTCATCATCTGAGTCATTCTTGCTAAATACACCTTTTTGCCTGTATAATACTTCTATATATTATTTCCTTTCTTTGTTCTTGTGTTAATTCCTCCATAAATGTGATTTAAATTGATAATCTTCTTATTTCCTTTTTATTCCTCTCCATCTTCATGGTTCCTTGTCTTCCTGTTCCTTGTACTAGTTGTGTTTTATGTCGTATACCTATATGATTGCCAACTAATTTTTTAGGAGGTCTCTTCATCAATAATATCAGATGAGGCTATTTTCACTATTTTATTTTCTCTTTTTCCAATTACCCTTGTCCTGGTGTAATATTAGGGTTCGAATTACTCTAGTAATCTTTTTGGTGAAGCGTTAACCAATCCGGTATAATTTTGATCGTTTATTTAATACCCTCTTCAGGTTATTTTCTCTCTTCGACCATAGTTCTCTTCTGGTTTCAATATCATAACAATCTTTCCTTCTCTGGGCTTACATCTGGTTTGAAGTCCAAGTAGCTTTATTACATGGAACCCAATCATTCTCTTGTTAATTTCCAATCTACTGTCGTAGTATTATACCTTGAGTGCAAGGAATAAATTACAGTCTTACACAATTGCCCAACTTTCTCTTGATGAAAAGGGTAGACTTGTTCTTTGTGTCTTGGTCACCATGCCTTGTGAGTGAACCATTCTCTACGTCAATTTTAATTTTAATTCTGTATCTAAATAATGGCATCCTAATATAGTTAACCTTCTTTTTAGCCTTTCACCACAATGAAATCTGCTGTACATATGATGTGTTCATCAATTGAAATCCTTATCTTGCCGTTTTTGGTGGGATTGCCAACAACATTTGAATAGGTAACCTTTACATCTCTCCGTACGTATCATTATTTTTTCAAAAACTTTCGGTAGATTCTGGATCTTATGATTAAACATTAGAATTACAAATATAAACTGTGAAAGCAAGTGATATGTTGATTTTCCATTTCAACATTATTTAATATTAATTAACAATTATTCATACAATGAGTAATATTAATTGCTTGCTTACCTTCAACGGTTTGTCCCTATAATCCTTATGGCATTGGATAATATTGCAAGTTGTTGAATTCACTGTGCTTGTTCCTCTTCCAGGCGGTTAACATTGTGGTAAGGCATCCTAATTTTCCTGAGTGTTTTCTTGACCTTATACTCTCTCTGCTCTGGAATCAATACTGTTCATTAAACTTGTCATAAGCCGTGGCTGGTTTTTATAAAACAGTGGCTTTACTTGGGGGTGTCGCTCCTGCCTCTGTTCCGGGTCGGCGGAGCTACTCGCTTTCCTCATCGAATTTGGTTCTGTTATCGTACCCTGATTAATTACATTTATTCATTCCTGAAGTGGACAAAGTATCCGCTCCAATGGTCCGCATTTTGGTTGCTAAAAAGCCTTTTTTTTCAATGAGGTTTCTCTCTCGTTCTGCCTTTGCACCCATTTACTGTTGAATCTTGTCTTCTATAACTGTTCTTATTGTCGGCCCTGTTCTTGATCCACATTCGCTTCGATGTTCATTACTCTCACACATCCCAGGGCACACCCATTTATATTTTCCGACATTCTCTCCTTAATTGTCCACCTGTTGCTACCGTACATCTTTTTTACCTCATTTATATCTTTCATTATTTATTTGCCCTGGTCGTAAATTCCTTATATTGTTTCTGCTGATACACTGGCTTTCCAAAGCGCACTTTGTTCCTAGTTGGTGTCCTTTTTGAGTGTTTTGTTTGTTCTCCATTTAGTGTGGCACTCTATTGGATCCGCTCTCACATCCCTTATGATTCCATCTCATCTATCGTCATTCAGGCATCCTACCTCTCCTGTGACCAATTCAGTAACATCTTTCCATCACTTACTTTATAAGGGATTTTTCTTTCTCATATATCTCCATACCTTATTCTAACAATCTCCTGCTCTCAATTTTATTCGGTAGACAATTCAATAATTGTTTCTTTAGTATTTGTTTTTCCCTATATCTTCCATCTTTAGTGGCTGCCTTCATAAGTGTGTATTGCACCATTAACTGCAAATTCGAACACTATTTATTTTCATTTTTCCGAGCATCTCTAACCTCCAATATCACTTTTTTGAGTAAATCTATCTGCTCGTTTCTTTTTTATCCTCCTCTTCTGCACCAGCTTTTTTATCTAGCCACTATGGCTGGTATTATTTGACCTATAGCCCTTGTATATTAACTATTAAGTTATGTCCTATAGTACGGGAACCTATCTTAAAAGAAATTTCTGAGATTTCTACTGCACCATCCGACTTTTTTGTCTTTAACCTAATTTAGTTCCTTGTCGTTTATCCGCGTGCCATAAATCTTCTATAAACGCCTCAAACTTTTGAACTTTTTCACTATTCAACGAATTATAAACTTTAAAAGAGGTTACAGCCTTTTATATTATCTCCACCTAAATGACTTCATTACCTCCACCATCTCACCGGCCAAAACGATAAATATCTTACTCAATGCTTTATTATATTCCACACCTGACTCTTCCAATTCAAACTAACACTCTTGAGGTCACATATTTATATTTCTCTCACCTGGTCCACTTCAGCTCTCAACTTCTTCTTATTTTACATCTTCCGTCTGATCGAGAATTTCATCGTAGGTGTATTTCTCTTTCACGCCTTCCACCTCTATTTTCTTATTTTTTCTCTGGCTGTATGCTACTGTGCTCATTGTGTTACATCTGAAATACAATAATACCCTATACTTTTTCCTATATTGAGTTCTCATACCTAGGTATCTTCTTTGGTATAGATCCCTATACTGTTTAGCGCTATGAGGATTCTAAGGGTCAGCTTCTCCAAATTTTGGTAAATGAGACCTAGGTCTTCGATCGTCTTACTACTATTTTATATTAATGTTAAGACCTCCTTACAATCTTCTGTCCTGTTGTATTTGTAACCTCTGTCAATACCTCACCCCCCCCTACCCCGACTACTCTCCTCATTTTCTTTGTTCTTGAATAGTACTTTTTGGGGTTACACTTCCTGCCTTTCGCCCAGGTCTTCGCAATATCCCTTATTCCAATACTGTCGTTCATGTCACGATGCGCTACAGTCCACAGATTTTCAATCTTCCCGTTATGGCAAAGTTGGAATCCTTTCCAAGTGCTAATTGCATCAGTTTTCTCGGTAGGTTGCTTAGTTTCCTCCATATTAATCTTATCACCTTGTTCCTTGTCTGAATTTCCCATTTTTAATAAAAGAGAGGAAATAATAAAAATAAGTATTGACAACCAACAAAAAAAAATAAATACCTATATATATATAATTATATATATTATAATATATTAATATATATAATATATATATATATAATATATATATATATATATATATATATGATTATATATATATATAGTATAATATATAAATATAATATATCTATATATATATAATTAATATATATATATATATTTATTAATTATAATATATATATATAATATATATAATATATACCTAATTAATAATCTTATATATATATATGATATATAATATATTATAGTATATATATATATATTATATATTATGATATTAATATATATAATATTTATATTAATATGAAGATATATAAATATATATTATGATAATATATATTATATGAAATCCCTTTTATTTTACCTCAACGGATAAAATAAGAAAATACAAAAGATTTGGTCTTTCCAAGTGTAAAATTCTCTATCTTTTTCAAAAACAATCTTTCCATCCTTACAATTGACCGCGAAATTTCTGTAAAGACTGCATATTTTCATCCTCCTTCACCCTCTTCCTTACAATTGTCAGTAATGCTAGACGCCAGAAATGAAATCATGTTCTCTCTATGTCAATTCGAGTGAGAACCAAAAAAGAACTTATATACTTCCTTAATATCATCATTATAATCTGTTTAATAACAAAGAAACAACAAAACTTGTTAATTCATTTCCTACATAGTTTTTCAAAAAAAAAGTTATACCTTCAATTTGAAAAAAGGAAAAAATAATAATAATATTATAAGTTTTGAATGTGCACTTTATACAAAAAAAAACAATACCCTATATATTATTATAAAAAAAAAAATTTACTCATTATAACAAAAACTAGAATACATGACAAAATGTAATGTTCTTTCTTTAATTAATTGCCTTATGTCCTCTCTTTTCGTTTCACCACCAGTGTGACTTTTTCTCTGTAAATTTTCCTACGAGCCACCAGTGTAGATGGCAATCAGAATCCTGCGTTTGCAATGGGATTTTTGTTGCTACGTCTCTTTTATAAATGAGGGAAGCAAAGTTGCGTTCCTTTATAGAGGACTTCTCCGGCGATAGTGAAGGAAAGAAGAAAAGGGGAATGAAAAGACACGAAAGTTGGTTTTTCTTATATATATAAAATATGAATGATAAGTTAATTTTTCATATTATTCACCTAACCTCTGGCTGTTTTAACTTTAATCTATTACAAATAAACCTATTTACTAACCTAAGGCTAAATTATTACCATTTAATTTAAAGACTAAATATATACAGTAACAGTATAGACCCCGGGTTATGTTATATTAATTTAGTCAAATTTCGGTGTTAAAAGTCATTTACAATAAAGGTAAAAAGAAGCAATACAATTTCGTTTTATTATAGAACGTCGTTATTCAGACGAATGATCCTTCGAAAGGTGCTCTTTACTCCTTTGAACAAACTGTTGCCAATTTTACAAACGGCAGTGTGACCTTTCGACCTCCGGAATCTTCCGTAGCCTGTTTTCAGCCTTGTCAGATAGCTAACCTAAGGTAACCTGGACTTACAAATTTGGTGCTGAGTCAACCTAGTTGATTTTCAATAATTCAAAGCCTTGGCCTTAAATATCCAGCGTGACCTTATTTAGACTCAGCCTTGCGTCTGAAGTCCAATCGATAAATCCGTCTCTAATGATTTGGTCCTGAAACTTCAACTGAACTCGATTCCGAGAATACTCGGGGTCTGATCCTGGCCCAGAACTCGTCTCCCAAGTTATTTGGGAGAATTTTTGTCCTGTTAAAATAGCTGGAAATTACAGCTTGTACTAGTATCCTTGGAAAATCTGATAATAATACAGCCGTAACAATCCTTATCAAGTTGGTAATCACGATTTGCAATGAATCCTTATAAAACACATAATAAAACACATAACATAGCACTTCTTTGTTACGAAAATACACAAGTTCTTTTTCTTTAACCTGAACACTTTCTGTGCTTCGTAAATAAATTTAGAAGGTTTTAGGAAAATTATATATTTCATCTGCATTTGGACAAATATAATAATAGTTATATAGAGTTATATAATATGATAATTATATATAATATATATATAGTATATAATATTAATATATATATATATTAAATATTATAGTATAATATATATATATAATTATAATAGTTATATTATATATATATATTATATAATATTATTATATATAGTTCAAAATAAAGTATATTAAATATTTATTAAATAATAAATATATATATATATAATATAATATATATAATATATATATATAATATATATATATATATATGTATATATATATAATATATTATATATAGTATATAATAATATATATATATAATTATATATTATATATAAATATATATATATTAATATATTGAGTCTTGAATATATTTCGCCGACGTTCTTAAATTTTTGTTATTTTTTTCAAGGGTGTTTGGAGGAATTCTATTTTTCCTATTCACATCAAAATAAGACAGATGCAAATATGGGAAGAAATTTGTCTAATACTTACATTTAATACGATTTGAAATTGCTTGTCTTTCTCTCCTGATAATAAAGTTTGCATATAAATATAAATATACATTCTTCATCATCTTCAAATATTAATATTTTGTAACTATCCTTTAACCCTAAACATCGGAAGAGTTCGCAGATGTTTTCTAGTCTCAAAAAGAGATATGTTATGCTTATGGAAAGATCTATTGAGAATTACTGACCTTTCAAAGCATTCCATAACTATGACTAAAGACTCTCATCGCGAAATTTTTAGTTCTAATTAGACACTTTGCAAATACATACAATATATTCAAAATTTTGTCAAAGATACGCCAAACAAAGTATACATCAGACTTTCTGCTTTCTCCTTTTCATGTCAGTTGCTTGCAATTCCCTTAAAGAAAATCGATCAGCATACTGTGAAAGATAAGTTCACCATGCCAAATGCCTAAATTAGGAGGTGTGAAGATCTTTACAATGGAGTTATTTGTCTAGCTTTACGTAGTTTATAGTTGATGCAACCTCTCACCTTTATTTATCCTACCCTACTTCTAGAGGTTATTATCAGCCTGTTAGGTTTAATCAAGGCAGGGCAAAGAGACCATATGTGTTTACCCAACGACATAGAAGAGGTTCTTTAATGTTTTCTGGTCAGCTGCTTTCTCCTTTTATCAATGATATATCTAGTCTCTCTAATGGTATTCATGAAAATTGTATAAACATTTATAAACATGTATAAACATGCAATAATATGCAATAATAATAAACAAGCAATGATATTTGTGATAGGAATCTTCTTGGAATTAAAAAATTTGTAACAACTTTAAAATTTTTGAATCTTTTGTGTCAAGAACCATTTGCTCTACAAAGAGAAATTCTTCAAAAAATTCCATAGTAGAATTTACATAGCGAACTTAGGCCATAGCAAATATTAATTATCACGTAAAATTAACTCATCAAGTTGCAGGGAAAATTCATTGTTTTTTAAAGTCTCACAAAGTTTGTTTTCAACATCTTTTCCAATCTCTTCTAAATGCTACTGTACTCTCACTGAGAGTAATTGACGTTGTTACACCACATTTACCTGGGCAAATCATAGTATATCATGATTTACCATGTGTACCATGGCATACCATGATCCAAAACTTCATTTATTGCTGTCTATAGAAGAAATTTGCTAATGGTATGTGGCTTTCCACATTTTGCAATTAATTTTGAAAGTTTATAAAATATTTCAAGCCCCTTTTCTAATTGAAAGAGTTTAACTGGTGAATAACCCATTGATACCAGGGCGATTTGTAAATTTATCTTAATTTGGGAAAATATTCCTCTATCTTTTCTTGCTTTGTCAAGAAGCATTTTTCTTAAATGTTTATTCATTCTTGAAGTTCTCATTGCCTCATTTGAGAACGCTTATTAATATATTAAACACAAAATATTACGATTGTTACAATTCAAGGATTTTTGTTACATTATCAAAAATGTTTTCCTTTTCTTAATATGCAAGAACATCTATCAAACTACAGTCCGTACTTGAACATTAGGAATAATTGAATAAAATTAAAAGTTAATTGACAAACTGCAACTTTCTTATATATTACCAGTTTAAGCGTTACATACAGTTTTATTTCATTTTCGAATGTTATTCTTGCCCTGTTGAAAAAAGCATAGTAGAATTATGTTTTTTCTATGATCAGAAGATTTTTAGTGATAACACTGATGTGCATTATTTTAAACGTAATCTTTTTCAACATTTATTGTCTTCAATGTTTATCTTTCGTTTTATTTGTAAATATTAACAGCACTGTCATTTATAACAGATTTGTTATTGAAGATAATAGTTTCATTTTCTTATGTTAGCAGCAAAATTTGCAAAATCATGCTACTACTCTTATTTTGGAATGATAGAGATCAGGATAAACATCTTGCTCCACACAAATGTTTAATAACATATGTTTCAAATTTAAATTCGGGGTTCCTATGATGTGGAGAGAAGAGAAAGACTATGTGATGAACTGTATGACAAATCTACAAGGCAAGCTCTTACTTTATTATTTTAAAAAGTATTTATAAAAAGTAAATGAAAATAAAACGCTTATTATGAACAAATTTAAATACTAAGCATTACATAATATACATGTACATAGAATTTAGATTTATAAATGTTTTTATCCTTTATCTCATTTTTATTCTATTACATTTCAGGAGTATTTAGGAAAAATAAACATCATGTAAAATATTCAGATGTACCATTAGCTTTAACACTGGTACTCCATGATCTAGGAGATCCAATACCAGCAGTACCCAAAGGCCAACATTTCATTGAAGAAGCTGAAAGAAATATTAATGATAGTGACATCATATCATCTCATGATCCTCCTGACACTAAAAGAAACGAGTCCAAACCTTTAAATAACGCACAGAGATTTAAGATTGTCAAAAGAGTCAGTTAAGCTCCTTGGTTCACGTCTTAGCGAAATCAATTTACCTGCTATAGAAACCACATATTTCAAGTATTGCCACAAAGATGAAAAGTTTCGCCAGTTTATCTCACAACTCGAATGCAATTTGCTGGCATATTGTATAGACATTAAAGGACTAATTGAAGAGTTTGGCCTGTCATATAATCCAATAGAGTGGAGACTTTTTATTGACTTTTCATTAAAACCATGAAAGCTGTGCATCTACATAATGGCAATAAATTTGCATCTATTCCTGTTAAGCGTTCTATACCTTTACCTGAACGTTATGAGAATAAGGAATTATTTCTTAATGATCTAAAATATGATCTTTACCAATGGAAAAAAATTGAGATTTAAAGGTAAAATTTACATTTATTTCCTTAAACAGTGAAATTTGTATACACAACATTTATCTAACTGTTTGCAAAATGCTTTAAACAGGAAAAATATTACTCAAGCTTAAAATATATCATGAATCAAAAAAATACGGACAAGGGTCTATAGGCTCTAACTTTGTACGTTTTTATGTTTAATTAAAGAAGCTAAATATAACCTTTGCTTTCAGGTTATATCTCTGTTGTTGGGTATGCAAGGAGGCTATATTAAAGCCCCGTGTTTTCTTTGCTTATGGGACATTCGATTTTCTGAGTACCACTATGAGCAAAGTAATTGGCCCATCTCTAAGAAAATTTCAACTTGGCTGTTATAATGTGGTTGCTAAACCTCTAGTTAACACACATCAAATTTTGCTTCCACCTCTTCATAAGAAACTTAGGTTAAGGAAATATTTAGTCAAAACTCTAAATAAAGATAGTACAGCATTTGATTTCATAAGAACGTTTCCACACATAGGTGATGCTAAAATGAATGCAGGTATATTTGATGGTCCACAAATTAGAACCTAAACGAAAGATATCCAGTTCAAGAAAGTGATGACTTATATAGAAAAAAAACACATGGCAAGCATTTAAGTCAGTCGTGATTAACTTTCCTGGAAAACATCAAAGCTCAACATAAGAGTGCGTTGTTGAGCAAATATTGAGAAGTTTCAAAGCTCTAGGAGCACGTATGTCCATAAGAATACTATTTGATAGAAAATCGCCTCTTTCTCTCTCCTCTGAAAATGACGTTGAGTCAAATCAAGAGGCGCGCGCGCTATGATTCCCTCTGGAAAATACAGTACATGTGGTGTGAGACGATATTAAGGAAGATAATGCCGTTAACATGTTAGCTTATTATGATCTTATGGTGGTTGAACGTGATTTGCTTCTGTAAACTACCACACACTGAAATCATATTGAAAAAACTTTCTCTCTTGCGATGAATATGTCTCTTTGCGTGAACTATACAATCGATCTCTTAATAATTGGGTCATGATGGTTTACCGAATATTAAAATCAACACTAAGCTATAATCTTGCATAGATTTTTACGAGCTCTCTATAGTTTTATTTTAAATATAATAAGAAATAATTATAACTCAGCAAAATATGCGACAAATCGAAAGTCTCCTTTACTCACACTGAAATGAATAATTGTTATTATATGTCTGAGCTCAGTATCACCTATGGAACACATCTTCCAACATTAATGCTATAGATTGAACTCCAATAAATTCCGGATCGTGCAGAATACTATTTTTGAAATGCGTCGACCAGGAGATACCATGTTAATTCATAAAGATCATTTTCGCTATCTGTATATATATCGTTAAACTTTAACTCGTAGCTAATCCCTTAATTAGAACAACGAGCTCAGCAAACCATTGTGCTCATTCGCAGATCCAGCAAATGTAATTGTCTTCGGAATTGAGGCATAGATCTTTACTCGTAGATTTTACCATCAACAATGTGATTTCGCCCGAAGATATCTTATTAGCACAAATAGAAATAATGTTGGATGCAGCGGTTCAGAGACTATTGTTCCAATTAGTTCATATATTCTCATCACATATTAACAACGTTTATTTCATATATATAAGCAAACATGTGTCTTTCAACAAAAATTAAAGCTATGTAGTTATATGAAAAGCAGGTAACAAAAAAGATTATCACTCAGTAAGTTAGGTCTCTCAATTTTGGAGTTTAGCATTAACCAATATTTTCTAATACGACTCATTTCGTATATATACTCTTCTCGAGACTCTTTGAGAGCTAGATATTACTCTATGGACAAATTTCTTGTCAGGTAACTCCTTTTTGAAGTCGCACACTGTGCATCATAATAATATCTCAACTCACATGTAAGAAGAAAGATATATTGACACATCTGTTTTGTTAATGATAGCCAATTAAATTATTCGTATAATTACTTCACTATCTATCGCTCTAAATTACTTACTTAATTTCCCTATTCATTTTAAGATAACTTTTGAGTTTTGACCACTATCTTATTTCCCCCACTTTTCGTATTACCACTATTTCTACATTTATTTTTAAATGATACCTTTAGATACTCTAACTCCAAATTTGTTATATAAAACAATATATACAAATCAATAGAGAGGAAAAATATCTTAAATTCGTAGAAGTGGATACCTAAAGTTCTTAAACATGACCTTTTTAATATAGCGCTCTGCTTAATGTCTCTTAGTGTGCTCTCTAAATGGTTTTAATGCCTGGTGCGTGTTGTTATGTCAAATATGTTTTAATACCATGTTCTTGATAAATCTTATATTTCAAGATATTATACAATTATGACCCGTCTAACCATGCTCTAAAGAATTCGTTCGGAATCATTTTCTCTTAAACTAAAAGATCAGGCATTTTCAATAACATGATATGAACTCGTTTTTTTTTGTTGCGTGTTTCGAATATGTTCTACTACATATTCGATGCTTTTAAGTTGAAGTTTATTTGTATAATAGGTCTATGTGTGCAGTCGCGTATTATAATCGCTCACGACATATCTTTTGAAAGTTGCAACAGGTTTGACAATATGTAAATTGATAACTCTGCTTACGTTATTTGAATATTTATAATTGTTCACTGTAAATATTTTAAATACTCTCCATGTCTTCTCGCATTTTTTTGTCTCCAGCGAGTAATTAGCGTGTGATAAATGGAATACATGGCATAATTTTCCTTTTATATAGTGTTATTCTCTGTTATCACATTTACCTCATTATGATTATTACATATCTATATATTACAAACATGTATATTATGATAGGTATTTTACTATTTTATCTCGTTGTGCAAACCCCTAATGTTTATTACTGAAAGTTTATTTTATAAACCCTAAAGACTTAAGGATGTAAATTTAATACGTTTTCTTTCATTTTCCTTACTTCATTATTTATTTTTAGGTCTAAGAGACCCAGATCCGTTTACCTTATCTCCAACTGAGCCTGACAAACACTATCTATCGTGTGGTGTGTTTAGATGTTGGTCGTCTAATAATGTAATAATAGATTTTTTCTCGAGATATGCGTACTTGTTTCCTCTCATATGTACTAGCCTAATCTGCCTAACGTCTAAGCTTCTCTTACTTAAAACTCCCGTGTGGATAATCTCGAAGTTGTGACTTATTTTCAAAACTAAGGTATAATCGAAACAGCGTGCATGGTGAAATTATGCACTATTTAGTGATGTTCTAATGAAAATACCTAGTTCATATGTTTGCGCTGTGTCTATTGTATGATAATCAGTAATTTTACTCTTCAGAGAAGCATATTCGAGCATGCACTACTCGACTTATCTGTTATGTTTCTTTTTTCTCTGACTCTCAGATCTTTCAATGTCTGTATGGCTCGCCGATTCGTGCTCACTTCTCCTAGTGATACCGCCGAGTGGCCTCTTGTTTTATTCTCTGTCTTCTAGCTCACTCTTTCAACTGATTCATCTCCTTTTTTTCTGTTTTTCTGGCGACGATAAGACTCTCTTATTCTGTTTCATATCATGCTTGCTACTTTTCTGTACTAGAGGAAAGCAACGAATAAGACGATTTCCTTCTCACTCTCAAATACTAAGCGAGCTCTCAAGTTGTGGTGGTTTAACTTTCCGCAGTAAATCTCTGAAACAATGACATTTCTTTAGTTTGCTGCTCGCTCTTTATGTTCAAGGCATTTCCAGCTAGTCTTGCTCCGAATTATAGATAGATTGATGTAATTGATAGTGTTTGGTTGGTCGCGCGCTCTATTGTACTTCATGTATCCGCCAATCTCCTGGTACCTGTATATTTCTCTTGTTCCTGAGAGTAGATTCTTTATGTACACGCCTCTTCCTTCTCTAGGTGGTGACGGTTTTGGGCTACTGCGCATCGAACTTGCTGTCTCTCGCGTCATACTCTCCCTATTTTGCGAATATGACACTAATCTTTCTTCTTCCCACGGACTGGCGGTGAACTTCTCAAGGGTCGCGGGCCCAGTTCTTCCTTATTTTCTTATTTTTCTTGTCCTCGTTCTACTTCATGTGCCCAGTCGGTTGTTTCGAAGATGCCAGATGGTTCTGGGCCCTTCCTGGACGTGTCTAGTTTTATCAACATTTGTGCCTCAGTGTGGCTACTAGCAAAGCCATATACACTATCTCTGTTAAGCGTTTAAAAGCAAAGTTCTTTGTTTAAGGTATGCCCTCGCTCGTCAACTCTGATACGGCATTTTGATGCGTGTATCATTATACTGGACTAGAATTTGTGATACGTAGACTAATCTCAGTATGCAAGGCGTGTATCATAACCATCGTCAAGCCACTCGGGCCAGACTTTGTGGTGCCCACAAGCTCTTTCCATGTGGCTCAGTCCATGACATTTAAAAATTTTCAAGTAATTTAGTCTTGAACTTTATCAAATTATTAATCTATTATATATATTATATTTGAGCATGAGGAAGTTATAATAATATTTATTGTACTATTATACATATAAACTTCAATTGGAATCGTACATGTAAAATTTACATAATCACATGATTAAATTCTATTAAGATGTATTATGTTCATAGTGTTTAACCTGTCAATTATTATATATATATATTTATATTTCACTAGATTATGGTATTATTAAACCTAATCTCTCTAATAATAACTTTCCTCAATAAATTTCATACTGCTTATTTATTTGTTGGAATTGTCTGAATTTTGCAGCATATATTCTTCCTCCTAATCGTGTTCTGTAATGATATATATATATTAATAGGGCTTATTGAACTAAGTTTGCTAAAATTATAGACATCATTTGATGTTTATAAGTACGCTATTCTATACCAGTTCATCTACCAGCAGTATCAATAAATAGCTAAGATATTTCATTATGATTGTGATCGGTTTCGTGTCCTCTCAATATATATTATACGTATCATAACAATTAACATAGGCTAATATATAGGCACCATATACATAATATTATGCATTTAGTACTAATACTGAACTACAATATTTGAATATGATATATATATAATGTATATAATCTTAGAAAAAATACTCTTATATATTATATATATTAAAAAATATTAATGGTTCTGCTTTATAATTTATTCATTACTATTTATAGTTTATATATAAAGTCTAATATAGTGGTAATGTAAGTCTCAAAGAAAGTGTTGAATGAATATATACAGGCTCTGAGAATAAAAATGATAACACTAAAAGTTAGTGATACATATACGTATAGGAGGATTATAAAAATATATAATATATATAGGTAATATAATAAGAGATTTTGGAAGGAGGTGAATGAAATATAGGATAATTTTACAAGGTTAGATAGTTAAGTGAGGAAGTAGGTTTTCTATGGATAGTGTATAATATTTTTGATAAGCTCGAAAGGTTAGGAAAGAGATTTAATTGATATATATGGAATTTATGTATTTTTTCGATTATATTATATCTGATTATGATATTGGAGTATATGTGAATGTGAATTATTAGTTAAGATTATGTGAGCATACTTTTCTCTCTCTTAAAAATCTGCAAATTATTTACTATTTATTCAGAAATTATTATTATGATCTATTGGTGATAGTGAAATGTGATGGTGTGTTATTGTTTTGGTAGGTTAGAAGATATGATAGTTAATTTTATGGTTATGTTATTTTTGTTCGGTGTGGTATTTTATTTAATTTTAATTATGTATGTTGTGTCATCATAGTATTAGTGTATTAATGTATATATAAATGATTATAATATATATATTATTATGTATTTCTTTGTAATTATTATTATATTACTCTCTCTCGTGTTTATAATAGTAATCTAGTTATTGGAGCTCGAGATTGTATTATTATTTATTAAATTATTATTATTGTTTATTATTATTATTGATTTGTATTGATGATTACATTATGTAATTATAATTATTATTGTGTTATAACTGTTATTTATTATGTATAATTATATTTATTATTATTATTTTTATTATTTAATTTACTTATTTTTATTTTTATTTTAAATTGTATTTATTTTGGGATATTATTTGTTTATATATATTCTATTAATTTTATTATATTTATATTTATATTAGTGTGAATTGAGTTATTTCTATTATGTCTTCCTGGAATTAAGGGGATTTTCCATGGCGTGGAGGTGAATTGCTTTACACAGATTCGGGCAGGAACATTAAAAGTGAGTAGGAGAAGCTATGATTGCAAGGTTACTGATGATGAAGCTCCTCTCCGTTTAACTATATGTGCGATACCCTTATGTGGGATAATTACGCGCCGCAGTCTAGAAAATCACACCTATATGTAGTGCGCACGGAGACAGCGCATGGTACTCTTAGTGGTAATAATTTCAGACTCTCTAATGTGATGGTTTGCATCCGTCTGTTGTGGCAAGATAGCGAGAGCCATATGACGCCACCATCTCTGCATAAACTGGTAGATGTCTCCCCATTTGACTGCTTGGGGGTTGGAAGAGTGCTTATTTGACGACTACAGTCTTCTCGCCTTTGGGCAGCAAAATCAGTAGCTCCCTCTGCAGTGTGTCAGCAGGCATAGTGTCCGTGTTTACTGACGGCCATCCTCGGTACGTTTCTTCTCGTGAGCCTAGTCGAGGCGCGCTCTCTGCTCTATCTTAGTTATGTTCATAATCCAGATCGAGCTGAATTACAATTCCTCCTATAGCATCGAGATTTGAGAGCACACTCCTCGTCTCTCTCATCTCGTGCCCGATGTTTATCAAGATCTCATTATATGCTATGTTTTCGTAATATAAATAGTAGTGTCTCTCAGGCGTTTGTATTTAGATGTCTGTTCTACTAGACTAGTAGCATAACAGTTGTGTCGTCTGTAGTCGATAGTTGGGATAGTCCTTCTCTCTCTCGGTGATCGATAGATCAGTGCTTCTAGCGACTTTTCAAGCAGCGTGCCAACTTGAGTAGTAGTCAGTCTGGCTACATGCAGACGACTATCTTGATGCTTTTGATTTAATATCCTTTTAGTATGCACTAAACTCATGTTTGATGTTTAAGATAATAGACGCTGACTGAAAAAGACGAAGAATTAGATAGCCGCGAGTTAGCTACGTGTCATTGTCGAAGATTGACATAATGGGCGCCTCATGGACAGGATGCTAGAATACTTATTAATTATAAGTATCTTCATCTGCTCGCATAGAAGGAGTCGTGAAGTGTCGCGCCCTGCCATCGGCGCAGGTAGCGCAGTATGCCCTGTCAGGGTTGGCCCTGTGATTTAACTCGACTTGCATCCTCCGGTGGGTATATAGTGAAAGTGATCAGATCGAAATAAGGAAAGCTTATAAGAACTCGTCGGACTGTTCCTTGATCACTCTGTAGATCAGATAATGCTATCGGATCAATCCTTAGCGGGCAATGTGATATTATAGTTGAGGAGGAGAAAACTATATCATTTATATGAGAATGAACGTGTTATATATGGTATAGTTTTGTGCTGATTGACTGAGCTGGCACGAAAACATCTACCACGCACAATTTTGCTCTTGAGATCATTCGTATGGTGAAGTTCAGATTGTACCAGGATCAGCTTTGTATGTACGCATTGTGTGTGTGATCGCCGAATAACCCTTGTATATAGATTGGTGCGTGTGGAACGGGTGAACAGACCGCCTAACCGATATTTTCGTGTAGATATTTTTGTTCTGTATTCGATCGCTGTAGCGTGGAAGCCAATCAGTCGGCACAACCTCAGATATGTATAGAAGGCTCAAAGGTTGTGTTGAGGTCCGCTCGCCAATGGTATTCTGTTCAATTCTCGATTCGCGAATTAGGGATATCGTGTGAGCTATAGTGGTCCGCTCATGTGGGTGCTGTGATAATATGGTTTGTCACTATAATAATAGCCTAATAATAATAGCCATATATATATATATGAAAGTAAGGATATGGTTGTGCAGATTGTGAACTGGATCACACCACATGCGCATAGCAGGTTGACGTTATCTACTTGTGACGTCAGGATACTTCAGATGAGGATGTCTTCTCTCTTAACCGCTGTACCTCTTCAGTCTCGTGAACGCTCCATTTTATATGGATAATCGCGCGATAGAAAATATCATCAATATTTTTTTCTCTTTTTAGCTTTATGATAACATAGCTATTCACTTAAGCTATCATTTAGAGACAAATACTCTAACGACCCAAGCAGGACCTATGGTAGACGAGGTGAGGGTATCGAGTGTTGAGCTCGTGAATCTGAGATTTCGTTTCGACTTACTTCTCGTGTTTACGGTCTGTTACATAGCTCTCCAAATTCTATTATGTTTCTCTCGGGATTAGTCTATATTGTTGTCTGGCTTTCCTCTCTGCCACTCTTTGTTGTGAATAGTGACACAAGGTTAATCGTAAATAGATTATGTATGATATTAACAAATGATTCTTCTTCCACATCTCTAGATGTGACACAGAAATACAAATATAGAACAAACACACTCGTCTATGTAAATCTCTAGCGAAGATTATGGATTTCTGATACACTAATACTTTACTTTTACCTGGACATAATTTCAAAGATATATTTATAATAATTTACTTCTCTTTGACTCTGCAAATAATGAAGTTGCCTCCATATATTTAGATCATGAGCCATATAGCTGTTAGACACCTTTGATATACTCTGATTGCCTCACTTTAAAGTAAGTTGGATCAGGTACTTATTTTAACTGCTCTCTTCTAACACTCAGGATTACCTAAATACTCTCTGCAAAGTACTCGCTTTCGTTTAGTAGAACATTGCGCATCATTCAATCACTCAAATATCTTGAAATAGCACATTGGATTGGATTATTATGAATAAAGTAAATTAATTATATAATCTAATAAAATACATGATGCCATTCATGCATAATTAAATTATATCTTATATACTCACCCAAATGAAATCACTAAATTATTATCTATACTGTGTGTAGTCTAATACATATATAATCGCTCAATAAAAGTATTCTTACCTCATTCATCTGTTCTTCGTTCTCTACTCGCGCACATGCTGTGGTAAGTGTCTTTCAATCTGTTTTGAAAGTCGTTTCTCGCTAGCTCATATACGACTTCGTGTCGTCTAGTATTCTCAGCTATACTGTATATATGTATCGCCTTAGTCTTGTCATTCCACTTATTGAGTCCACGTGGAGACAGATTCCTCGTATCGCTTCATTCTCTCAGATACGCTGGTGTTCTTCTCTCTAACTTTACTCCGTTCTTTAAAAATGCTTCTAATACTAATAAATCCTCTATTGTTATAATAAATAATAAATTACATATATAATAATAAATAATAATAAATAATAATATACTCCAGTCCCCATTCATAATTCCTTTATTCGTATTCTCACTCTTCTAATAAGTACTATATAATTTCCTTCTATCTGGGATTATGCATATATATGATAGTCTTTCACTTATATATTCCATCCTACTGTGTGTGCGACATACGTTTATACTTTTTTGATACCGTCATCATTGTATATGTATAGCAGATTGACGCACGTGATACATTTTTTTTCTGTAGAACACGCTTGAAGTCACCTGTGTCGCGCGCTCACACTGATCTGCCTGAGATTACTCCTCATTTCTTAGCACCAATCAAACATATCTGTGTCTAGCAAGAAGGCAATGGCGATATAACTATATAAGACTTTCTCTCGTGTCTCGATCTGTATTTGCGTGTGCGCAGGAGTATTGTTAGTATTACATTTTTTATTCTCGTAAGGTCACGGTAATTTAGATACGGGTGTTATGTGCTTCTTTCATATAAAAATATCTTTTCATTCTTGAATCACAATTTTACTCCTTTCTCATATAATTTTTTTCATGATGTTCTCGCATATCAGTTGCCTATTTTTTCCTTTCCTTCCCTACGCATATGATCTCATCTGTGCTTAATGTCTCTCTACAATATGAAATCCGAGACCAAAAAATTGATTTCGTTTATTTTAATCTCGATGCTCCAGCTCACCTAGCGGAGCGTAACTTAAGCTGGTAATATATAAGAACTATCTATGGTGTCGATAGATTTCGCGAGTCAACGCCAACCCCAAATATTCTGAAAGATATTAAACTATCTCCTAGTTACATCTCTCAACTCTGCTCACACCATACATCAAACCATCTATTACTTCTCACTTATATTACTCAGGTGAACTATACGCTCAAATCTTTAGTCCATTCACTTTAGTCTCATTCAAACTTATATAGAGTCTTGTCTTCTTTTGGTTGTATGTATGCGTTGTCCCGCTCATATATATACTTATATTTCATTGGTAATCTGATCTTCTCCATGTAATCCCTTATTTTTGACGAATTTTTTCTCTCTACTCCCCTTCCCCTACCATTTCGTTTCTTTACTCTCTTCCCCAACCGATATATTTCGTCATCTTGCTTCGAGCACTGGCATCTCGGCAGTCCTTCACTCCCCTCAAACGTTTACTTTGAGCTAGAACAGATTATCTATCCTTTGTGCTCTCTTCTGCTCTCTATCTTTGCTCGTATTCACTGAATATACACTGCTTGGCCTCGCCCTACCCATATACACCAAATCAACGTTCATGCTCCCTCACCCCTTATAAAAGCTCATAATTCCTTCATAAATTTTTATCATCCTAGATAAATTTTGCAATCTCTACTCAACATCTCACTGTGATCAGATGGAACTTATATCATATATACAATAACATTCACACATAACCTTATTACCTTTTATCAATAACTTAATTATAACTATTAGAATTATCTTATAATATAAGTTTAAACTTCACGCATATATAATTTACCACTATTATGTAGTGGCATAGCGAATATTAGAGCCTAGCTTATGATTGTGCCATAATACTCATTTCTTTATTCTCTATCATTCTACATTTCCATCCACTACTTACTCAGACATCAATCACAACAACTATACATCACATACACACATATCAACACTTAACATCAACACACTACTATATTCGCTATACATCTCACCACATACTATCATCCCTGGCAAACACATTTTCTTGTACGTCGCCTAGATCGGCGAATCCCTCTGATTCTCACCAGTTTCTAAATCATATATTAATATAATATCGTTCTTACTCCATGCATTCTCCTTTCCTCGATGACTCGGAAATTTAGGCTAGGTGATCTCTCATGCTAGAACAGTAAAACATAGTGCCACTCACCTCTAGACGCATAAGTTTCCCTAACTCACGTTACCTGAAGAAGTGCCTCAGTCCTTTATCGACCACCCACCTCTCCTATTCATTACCCCATACCGATATGTATCAATTGTGCGCAAAACTTCGGTCGCAAGTCGGTACGAAGACATCTCTCCCTAGACTCTGGACTCCATTGTCCGAGAAGCGCGGTGCTTCATAGAGCTCAGTTGAGTCCTGGACCACTCTCGCAACGATCAGTGACAATAGGGCTGGTCGGGCTAGATTTTTCTCTAAGATACCACTCTCTCAACATACTATCCTCTTGTAGTCAGCGTTTCTCATTCCCGCTGTGGAGACCATAACGTGTGGTGTATGGAACATACTACTCTCTCACTCTCCCTCACCTCCCACATCACATCACAGGACACTCGCAGTTCAGTTCGCGACAAACGGTTATAATTTATGTGCCCTTTTTGATACTAATTTCTCTCTCCAACCATCACTAATGCCTCATAAATGTCTCTCATATCTATGTCCGAGGCGAATTCCTTTTGACTTTATGATGCAAATTCGAGACTAGTTTCTTAGACGACTCCCCAACCAGGTGTGATTCCTCAGTCTACTACCGAAGAGTGGATATGGTACACACTACAGATTAGAACAACTGACATATCAATGCACATCCTATTCTGTGACCCAACCATCATCTCTATGCTCTAGCGTCTCATTGATATTCTTTCAGTTTCCACCTCGTCACCAACTCCACTACCCTATGCGTTCATTACGCTAATTTTCTCATACTCTACCTGTTATATGCGTCGCCTGTAGAATTGTTTGGTCCATGTTAATTAATACACCCGTGGTTAGCTCCTACAATTTATGATATACGCACTTTCTATTACTCGAATATGCAAGTGAACTAATAATTCGACACCATAGTCGCTAACACATGAACTTGTAACAACTTATATAATCTCATGTTACAATCATCCCTAACTACAATCGTAATCGCGCGCACTTCACGAGGGTCATCTAGTCCGCACTATAAACTTCCTCACAATAGCATCCTCTATAATTAAACTCAAGCCACCCCTAAATTCACTCAACTTTGTCTTTTCTCACAATTTTTCTCCTCTTCATTCTCATTTCACTTTAATTACTTCATAAATAAAATTTCTCAATTAAAGAGTTTAGATATATTATTATAAAATATTACAGTGATATTATATATACCTTTTATTTAGAATATCTTTGCTCTATGCCCCTATGTATGTCTCAGCGCGCATTACTTTGACTTATCCCGGCCTTCCATACCGCAGACTTCTACCTCACTGTACATCATACCAGTGAGGCCGGTTTAACGTATTATCTACATTCCACGGTTCTCACCACTCATATTTCACTAAACATCTCTTTAACTGGCAACCGCGTCCTCTATATACACTAAATAACGTCCTGCACTACAAACGAAAGATCACAGATTACGCTCACTCAGTTGCTTCCGATACGTTTAAGCTCTTCTGGTCGACTCCTCCCACACGTGTCTCTTATGTATCTCAATCTTACAACTGACCACCTTCTTCCTTTGACCATCGCGTTACGGTGATATTCGATCTCTCCTCATAATGCCCAGATCCTCTACTATACATAATAAATAACAAAGGGGATATACGATCATTGAACGACATGCAGATGGGTCACCACCTTACTTAATTTAATATTTAATAAATCCTAAATCTTTAAACCCATTTATTCTTATATACGCTTTCTATATATACAATCGTAATTACATACTTTTGTATATATTCCAATCTATATACTATATTTATATCCTTAAATATACTATATACTTATATATATATAATATAATATATATATATATATATATATATATATATATATAATATATTAATATAT
>JABUQX010055582.1:0-32500 GCA_015478945.1 Trachelipus rathkii
CTTTCTACAAAGGTATGCTCTTTTGGTCCAAACAAAATACGCGATGACTAGAACCATGAGGAAAAAGATGGTTCCGGAAGTTCCTCCTCCGATGTATGGAATGAATTTGATTTGCGGGAAATACGGAGTAAAAGGATGCTTGGATTGATTCAACTGATCTAGTCTTTGGTTCCAATGAATTTCCTTCAAAGCTTGAAACTTAGGGAACAAGACGGAAGAGATATTAGGTAAAGCAACATGAGATAAAAAGTTGAATAAAACATGATAAGAAATTAAAGAAGAAGTGTTAATATTTCTTTTTCCAAATGAAGTGGGATTCTTAAACTGGAATTTAGAAGAAATGAAGGCACATCTGTGAGGAATAGTAAAGACATAGTCATAGACATGCTGGATAGAATTGGGTTTCTCACATGCGATTGAAGCCCTGGTTTTTTCTGAAAAAGAATAAGGGTGAAATGTCTAAAGACAGTATTAGGTTTCCATAGATTTATATTCTGGCAATAGGGGCCAATGTGGAAAAATCATTGGTAAAAATTAGGATTAGGGCTAACAAACAAGAATGATCGTCAATGGAAGCAAATACCTTGGGACTGGGGGCAAACACTAGTGGCCCTAAATGTCGACCAAAAGGTTTCATGTGTGCCTAAATAGGTGTGTGCCTTGTTAATGCATTATACGCGAGTGCCTCTGTTATGAATATTACACTAGATCTGTGACCGCTGATAGTTTCACGAGAAGTGATCTAAGTCTGATATATGAAACACGATTGTAACATTATAACACTCTTACGACAATATGTGTAGATATGTGTCATCGATATAGGGATATGATATGGTGAATAAGTGATTATAATCTCCTATGAGAGAAGTCCATAGTTCTCAGCTGAGATAGTATAAAACTAATAATAGTAAAATTTAGTTGCATATGAGTGATGATCGCATGATGCATTAACTCATACAGAGTAGTTAGAAGGATTTGGTAATGCGATTTATTTAGTGTGTCATGACGGATGTGATGACCCGTGTTGTAGTACTCAGCTATCGTTGTGGTTATCTCAGTTCTCTCAGTACAAATTGGCTACAGATCATAGGAGTATATCTGGAAAGAAAGTTGCGAATTAGTATCGTAGTGGTTGTCTAGTTAGACTCAATTGTATATCTCTCCTCTCTACTAACTCTAGAAAGACGATTCACATAGATACTACTACATACATCATAACAGAAGAATTATTGCGAGAGAGAATACTTTAATATATATGCACAATCACTCCTATGCAGTGTCGAATGAATACTTCCTCTAATATCTCGAATGATTGAAGCTTCATAAATAACATATGTAGCATACCATTGATTAATACTGGTTTTGGTGAAATACATCCTACTCAATATGAGCGTCGTGAACGAGGTATCCCCTAATAGAGATTACTGATTTATAACTTTTGGATGAGAAAATGAGTAATGATTGGACGTCTCTTAGCATTAAGTTCTGGGAATCTACGATTGATCAGGTGATAGATCTATAAGAGCATCTCTGGAAAGAGGTCGTAGCACGAGTTAGCTTGCCTAGAATGTTTCATACGAGTTATATCTGGCTTGAGAAATAAGAACGTATTCACCTGTTTTAGTCTCTATCTTCTCGTCTCCAATAGAATGTTGAGGACGTCTCCCTTCCGAACTCGAAAGCGAGCCACTTTACTGTGTCTCAGATGCGCTGTCTCTGTGTGGTCTGATCCAATCCTATATTAAGATGATCTTAGTTTATATAGACAATACATTCATATACTTTGCGCTTCGATATTTCTGGCCTCGTAGACCCTCTTGCATATAAGACCTTTTCGAAATATGTGTACAAGTTATCATATCAAAAATCCCTCCTCAACTTGATAATGAGTGCCTCGTAAGTCCGCTCGTAAGTCTCAACTGAGCTCAATCTTATACTTTCTAAGTAGACGAATAGCGTCTCAGAGAAGACGATCGTGAGCGTGTATTAGGTATATGTGATAGTTCTCTTCACTATCATATGTTGTAGCCTAAGCAATGAGATATAATAAGTGCGTATGCGGCAGCAGTGTTAATGTTGTTAAGTACTTGGATCACTAAGTATACACTTCCGATGAACTTACTTCGCCGTTACGATATAAGGACTAAAAGCCTGAGGGCTCAATGGAATTTATTTCTCGTTTATTTCTTATCCTTTTATTAATGAGACTTATGTTATTGGCGATGTGATTAATAGATGATAAGTAGCAGTAAGATCTCGTTTCTGAATTTTATTTTGATATTAATTTTATTCTGAAATATTTTTAATATGCATTGAATATATTAACTTAATTATTTTTAATTTCTTGATATTTTTTATAATAGTTAAACTCAATAATAAAATTAAATCTGATAAATTATAAATGATGATATTTATAAAAACATGTTGCTTATTTTGATGAAGCAATATATTATATTATTATATACAAGTCGTTCGTCATTTTATCCTAACTAAAATGTTACTATCATTATTTACTAATCCATAGTTATAATATATTATTTATAATATTAGTTACATATACTAATTTACATTACTAATTACTTTAGTCTTACATTAGTGTATTACATAACTATACTTACTTTAATACTTTACTAATTAGTTACTTATTATATATTATACATAAATTTTCGATGCTTTCTCATTGTTTAATCTATTTTAGTTTTACATCTTCCTCATAAAATCGCAGTTTTGTTAAATTAAAATTATAGAAAAATATTCTTTAGTTTAGCAGCATCCTTTCTAGATATTAATTAAAGTTTTATTTATGTATTCTTATTTTTTATTATTCTTTTATTAAATATAAATAAAGTATTATTGAGTTATTCTTATTTATTTATATTAGTATATATTTTTTTAATATATAAAAATTGCGCTTATTGATCCCTCCCCCTTCTACTTTTAGGTAGTGGAAACGTATCTTTCAAATATATATATTTGTAGTATTAAAAAAAATAAGTATATGAGATAATAAATACAGCATCAATGCGTACATAGTTTATAATTAAATATACTGATGAACTTAATCCAGGTTAGGGTTTATCTAAGTAAAAAATAAATCACTAAATTATATTCTTATTGTAATATAATATTATATATCAACTTAATAAAAAACAGCGTACTCGTATTGTACAATAATTTAAAAATCCAAATAATCATATACTGTAATGAAAATATATTTCTTATATCTATATAGACTAATAATTATACAATAACATAAGCAACTGCAAGATTAAGTAGTTTTGTCTAATAACATTCTTATTAAATCACTAAGATACTGCCATTTGCTTAAAGTGAATGCTATTTTTCTATACTAGAATGATAATTTTTTTACTAAAAACTTAAAATGAATTTATTTCTTATTAATCTACTAAGGAATATACTCAATAATTAATCGATATAAATCAATAGGAATTAGTAGCCAGGAGGAAATAATAGGTCTTATTTCCTCGGACTACTGTATTCAAATCTAGTTTAACAGGCGGGGAGGTTGGGCTGGAGTCTTCGCTATAGTCTCCGTTGGTGTCTTTTACTCTGCTGTTGTTGTAGGCTATGTTCTCTCATCTCTTGTTTATATGTAACTTCTCTATTGAATCACGGTAGTGTAAGAATTCTCTAGGGCCAAGTAAACATGTTGTGTGGTGTACTGTTAAGACGGGTAGCTTGTATTTCCTGTCAATATTCTATACTGATTGAATTTCTCCTAGTGGTGAGTATATGTGAATTCCTACAACTCATGATGCAAATGTTCAGTTTAGAAACCAGTTGGTTACTATATGCGTGCAGACTTTATCGGGTTATATTATAGTAACTGTGTTGTTCTATGTGTATATACAAGTTAAAAATATCTCCCTGGGCACCAGGGGCGCCCGCTCAAGCCTAAATTGCTCGGCCCCGGCCCGCAAAGTCTATATAGACTCTCTTCAGCTTCACTTATTCAGGGTGGCTCCTGTAATTGAATTATTACTCATAATTCGAGTGAATAGATTATTAATTCATATAATTCACTAGAGTGAAATAATAATAAAATCTAATCATTTGTAATCCGAGTGAGTGTGTGGGAGGGTATGACCTAAGAAGATGGTCTAAACTCTTTTCTCCGACCCGAAGGATGGTGTCGAAAGCTGCGATTTGTGCGAATAGCTCCATATATTCTAGAAAAGTTAGGATATCATCTCAGATACAACGTCAGGACTGATAACCTACTTCTCCTCTCCCTTGAGCTACGTCTCGAAACCACAAACTCATATACTGTCTTCGCTATCCTATAAGCATCTATCACTAATATATTTTCTTGCATTTATATTTTTCTCATCGCTTCTCTCTCTACTCTCGATCCAGCTGCCGAACTGATGCTTCACTTCTTATAATTGTATAATTCCAAGAATTGTTTCCAATTTGCATTGGCTGTGGTGGTGGAATTGGGTAAGAGTTGTATCCAAACTGAGTTGGTTGTGGTGGAGGAGTTGGGAAATAGGTATGACCAAATTGGGTTGGTTGTGGTGGGGAAGTTGGGAAGTAATTGTGTCCAAACTGAGTTGGTTGCGGGGGAGGCGTTGGAGAGTGGTTGGAAGGTGGGCTTTCGGGCGGAGTAGGATAATCTTCTCCGTCATCATTTTCTTCTTCTGAACTGACTTCTGAGTCACTTTTGGGTGGCTCCTTACTCCTCAATTTTTTCTCTTCTCTTCTCCATTAGTAAACTACTGGTATTGAAGACTCATTTTTCTTCCTTTAACTCTCCTAGTGTGGAGTGTGCTGCTACTCACTACAAGCACCACGTGCGAGTTGCATCTATATGACCGCTGCTTGAGACATAATTTTGTAGCTCCCAGTACGCATTCTTATATCTCGTACAGAAAGTTTCACTCTCCGCACTTGTCACATGATCGGTAAAATTCGTGCGCATACTCTTGATATCACTCATGTCAAAGTCCAGCATGTGACTATAATAAATTTGATCTGCTCATACTCGTGTTAACACCAATCTCGTACATGTATGGTCTCGTTAATATCTTGTAGAACATATTTGGTACACTCTATCTATTCGGAATTTATTTTTGATCCGGCTCCATCGGTGACGCACTCCCGTTGTATTTACATAATTTCTCTTGAACTATTTCTTTGTGTTTGGCTATTGACTCTTATTATGGCTGTGGTGTGGCTCACACTCTACGCTCATTGATTTTTCATCTCTTAGACTCTTCTCCTTCGACGCCAAGAGTCCATCTTTAACCTACTGATCGAGCACCCTTGGTACTCTGATATCTCAACCATGTATCATCTGTCTTCATTAGCTCTCATACGAGTTTGTATGAACTCTCTTATTCTGCCTGTGGATTTCACAGAATGCGTGTCTCGACACACAATAAGTCATGTTGTTATGATTTCCTCAGAGCGTATCCTCCGTCATTTAGCTTTCGCTCTAGGCCACTGTCCTCTCCGAAAAGTTCGATGGGTACGAGATCTCTGGATCTAATTGTCTGACCAGCATTGATAGCAATCTGCTAGCTTTAAGAGCTACGTTATCAAGTTATGTGGCGAGCAACAAATATGTCCTATAATACCGTGTATTAGTTTAGTGGATTCGCGCAGATAATTCGCTCTTTGGGTTGTTGCTTCTCACATATAATAGCTATCGATGACGTGAGAGAAATGACTCAATGTCAGAGTTGTAATACTATCTTTATAAGCTCCTTCTCTCGGAGTCTGATCGTCATTATAGCTATGGCTCACCAACACTCCTCGTCAATCTCACTGAACGACTCCTGCCGGATGCATTGATACATAAAGAATCATTTATTCACTCGCTGGAGTGCTTGTGTGTCTAATTGTCCTCCAGAGACAAGTATCGTGAGTTTCTCTCTCTGACGACTACTGAGCGTTTTGAGCTGCCTGCGTCCTCTGTGCACACTAACTCAGTCTAATATGATCCTCTTATACTTGTGAGCTAACTCATTCGTGCGCTCTATACCTCCATATGCCTACTCTATGCTAATAATGTAGTCGAAGCAACTTGTACAATCGATACAATAACCTCGTGAGTGCTGCTATAGAAAAACACTTCGGTGTAGGTTTCCTAAGTGAAGTATAAACTATTGTGCTGCTTGAGTTCATGTACAAGTGTGAGTGATTGAGACTCATGCTTCCAATATACTGTATCAACGTGAACGCGTATATAGAGAAGGGTGTGTATTATATGGTCGTGATAATGAGCCATCTGTTAATCTCTGCTGTAGGAGGCCTATATGAGGGTAACCTCTTTTAGTTCTTATAGCACACAGAATACATAAGTCATTAGGCTTAGCATAATACTCTTTATTATTCACAAATTATATTATTGGTATAGTTGGTGATGACAACCATCTTAATACACTAACTTATTCTCTCATTTACTTGACATATCTATTATACTGTTCCATTCCAATCTAAAGCGCTAAAAAATTGTCTGCAGATAATATAAATTTATCATTTTTATAAAATTCTTTATATTCGGACGTATGAATTACGATCACATTTAGTTTAAGATTATAGTATTAGTTATTGAATTAATAATAATTACTCAATTAAATGAAAATATAGTGTTAGATAAGGTTACTTTGGGTATTCGACTTCGCTTTTGCCCATTTTACCAACTTTCCTAATCTTGGGCATTTTGCCTGTTCTAAAATGAAAGTTTTCGTATTACTACTACTTAAGAAACATAAATCTTAGTTTACTCAATGATAAATACACCTTATGTTCTTATCTACACCTTCGTGAATAAAATAGAAAACGTTGGGCGCAGGTATGTCTACTCAGGATAATCCGGTGGGGACAATTGTTTTACCTTTCTTATTATTATATAAGTATGATGGTGTGAGTAGGAAAATAAACTGTATTTAACAAACATTATATTACATCATAGCTAGTACCTATACCTGTTTTTATGACTTGTTCTCAGAAAGTAAAATGCAAAGAGGCTGTAATTATCTGTAATGATATTAGTTATCTACCCTTAATAACCGAAAGATTGAGTGATGTTCTAATTAACTTTCTGTATGAGCGTAAATGACTACTGGCCCATTAGACTCCACTCCTTTTTCAATGTAATTCTTGTATTAGTTCATCTCACTTCACGGATAGTACGCGTTCAGATTTACAAAGGAATAGTTGATAGCTATTATCTTGCCATATTCAATCTGTGATCAGTATTGATATATTCAGAGAATCAGCCCTCTCTATATACTACGTGCTAATTGCGCGGCGCGGTGGACTATACATGTACACGAAGAGAGTTGCTTGCTGGTGACATCTCATTCGAAAGGTTAACTTGTGGGCTTGATACTCACCAATTAACTTATCTTATTTAAGGTGATGTCTAAAATGCTTTTATTGATTATTTCTATTCAGTTCAAATTGAGGGAATCAAATCTTTATCTTTATATAATACATATAATGGCTGTTTTACAACAGCTAGATAAGATTCTCTATTAGAAACGGTAAATACGAGATAGAAACTCCAAGAGTCATAAATAACTCATCTTGTGTACTTCTTTCACATTTGTCGGAGGGACAAAACTTTTCATTATTTATTATTTACTGTATATTTTTCTATTATTTTTGAAGGCTTCTTCACTTATCTTAAACCTCACACATTACCTAATGAATTTAAAATTTGTAGGATCAATAGCATAACACTTGACAGTTTCCTTCAATCTTTATTTCTCTTATAATAGAGCAGTGAGAACTTTATCTTAAATTATTTTGTAAATTTATTATCTCTCATATAGTTAGGTAATCATCCATGATAGCGGACTCCACACTCCTGTGGCTAGATCGGTGCCTTTAGGCAGCGTAAGCTGTTTCAGTATACAGAATGAACGTAGTATTCTTCAGAAATATTCGGTTGCATTATGCACTAATAGAGGAATGTCGTCTTGTAGTTTCTTTTTATGTAGCAAAATAATAGTATATCTCGTAGAGACAAATACAGGACTCACGATAGTAGTAAGACATTAAGCATGATACCTTGTAAACACGCACAAGGTGTAAGCTGCTGTACTGCGAGATTCACAATAACCCTAATTAATATACCTCTAATTTATTCAATATGTCTCTATACGGCAGATGCACATTTCTCTATATAAGAGTGCGGAGACGCATAATATTTCTCAATACCGTGCTCTTAATCTAACACAGTAGTCCCGTGTATGAGCATAATATGTAATATGTGTCATACAAATATTGTGTTGTTCACTGAGACTCTCATAGTATAGTCTTAACTGATAAGTGTTGCAACTAGTCAGATATTATTCTGATGAAAATTATTCAGGAGATTAAAAGATACTCAGTACATGAAAAAGCTGTAGAGGTCTTCAGGTGTATTCTGTAATGTACGACATTTCGTAGTCCAATGGCAATATCATCACATGAGGCATCAGTGATAGCTAATATTTCTTCCTATATCCTCACAGCTATTGACATAAGGTGAAATAACATTAATGAGGAGTTACCGATGAAGACCTGAATAATATGACTCAAAATAGTATACGTAATATCCTTCATTGCAAATTAGAGCTCAACAGATTCTCTGATATAAATAAATTTACATATTTTAATTCATAAAATCATCATAAATTAAATTAATAAAACGAATACTGAAATGGCTGAATGAATAATGTGTATAGCTTTTTTCTTTTATTTATACTGGTCGAATTGATAAATAATATCATTAAGCCCCTTGCACCAAGTAAGATATTGTCTCTTATACAATACGAATTATTTTCGAAGCGGCGAAGAACTTGTGGCGCACTCAATTCTCCCAATCGATTCATTCAAGTGCTAGATACATCATGTATTCCTTAAAAGCTCCGAGCTGGTCTTCAGATATCTGCTTTTCAGTACACAATTCTCGCACTTCTTTGACATTATTTCTTCAATTGTTTTTAATTCTACCTTGTCGTAGCTCTGTCTTCGAAAGACCTTTGGAGCATGTGGCTACATGTAGCCGAAACTTTATTCTTCTGATGTCCTTTTATGTCTGGGCTTCCTTCAACAGGTTCGCTAATAATCGGATAACTGTTTCCTAGATTCAATCCTTTTTTCAAATGAAATTGCTGATCGCTTAAATTGATATAGTTGAGCACAATTGTGTTATTTCTTACGGGACTGACTTTTTAGCGATATACAGTGGTCCTCTGGTAAGAGCTGGTGTCATTATACACTTCCGCTCTAGCTCAAAATTGTCTTGAGTCTCGGGTCTGACTTTTAGGTATCCGTACGATTGACCTGGTAAAACAGTGTTTTCAATTACTCTTAACTCAATTTTAATTTCCTCATCAAGCGTTAAATAACCATCTTTGGTATGGTCAGGGCTCGCTGAAATCTGTAACTTTCCCGATTGACTCAAATTTTTATCTAATTTAGAAGGAATGTGCTTCTGCTTCGGCCTAGCTTCTTTGTTCTCAGTGCCGTAACCAGTGAGAGGTCGAGTATCTTTCGTCTCCAACCCTATTCTCTTGATTGCCTGATTTGGCTGAACCTGGGCTGCTCCGTTTAACGCAACATTCTCTCCTCTTCCTCGAGGCGCGAATTGCCTATGTGAGGGTTGGACTGACAGGGCTGCCTTCCCTTTTTGTGGAGGGGAACCGTTTGCAACTTGTGCTGGTTCAACTGACAGGGCTGCCTTCCGTTTCTGTGGAAAGGGGCCATACGCAACTTGTGCTGGGGCGACTGACAGGGCTACCTTCCGTTTCTGTGGAGTGTACCCGTTCACAACTGGTGCTGGGGCGACTGACAGAGCTGTCTGCCTTTCCTGGGGGCAGTAACCGTTCGCAACTGGTTGGTTTACAGGGGTTTGGTTCGAATCTCTAAAAATTTGGTTCGAATCGATAACAACTCTCTGCTCCCTAGGCAGCTGGTGCCTGGGCGGATACTCACCGGATAATGTGGGGTCTCTTATTCGCTTAAGATTCCCATCTGAATACTCTCTAACTAAATAAATACCTTGGCGGGCAAAGACGGGAATATCTATCTTTTTACCCTCGTTGATAGACATTCTAGAAGAAAATAGATTTAAATTTATGGGTAAATTAGCTAGGATGTTATTACCTATTAATATGTTCCAACTGGGTTCACCCTTGACTTCACTTACTTGAAAAGTAGTGAGGTAATATCTTTTATGCATGCGAAGATATAATTGCACCTCCACTCTTAATTCCGTGGATAGCTATTCCCGAGGGGCGTTTTAAGATCCTGCAACCATCTTTCTTCTCTAACTCCTTTAAGGTATCCAACTTTATCAAAGACAAGTCGCTGGCGGTATCTAGCACGGCTGCCACTTTTATTCCTTCTTTCCCCTTTCTGGCAAAGATTTGGAAGTAACAGTAATAGTGCGAATCTATCTGTCGGAGTTTTTCCACTTTAAGAAAAGATGTTCTGGTTGTCTTGTCCAAAGCCCATTTATTATATCTCTTCTTAAACTTTCTTTTTACTATCTTCCTGTCTTTGCCGCTTTCCGAAAATTTTCTTCGTCTGGATGGGAAGGTTCTCTCTCAAAGGTTCTATATATCTCCTCTTCTTCTTCACTCTCTTCAGAGTCTCTTCTTTGGCTCTCAGCCACATAGACCCTTGTGTTCTTCTTTTCCTTCCCATCTGGGGGCCTATATTCTTCTTTTCTTTTGGAGAAGGTCCTGGGCCCTCGCTTGTCTGTGCTAAAGTGCCCTGGCTTCTTGGCTTTCACACCCTTCTCCATATCAATTTTACTATTGAAAAGGACGAACATTACATCTTCTCTTGACGTAGGCCTCCATTGGGGGGCTTCTCGGCAAGTAGTTTGAGAACCCCTCTTATGTTGGGATCGACAAAATCGGCAGTAGGGTAACTCCCATCGACAGGCTTTCGAAGAGTGACCTACAGCTTCGCAGAAAAAACAAGCATCATTCTCTCTCAATTCCTGGTCGGTCATTCTCCTAAAATTACCTCTGATTTTTCGTGGGGCGTCCTCTGACTTCACCCCTTCGATCCTCTTTCGAAAGGTGTTGGCTGGTCGCACCTCCTCCCTTTGTTTTCGAAAAGTATTAGTTGGCTTTACCTCCTCTCTCCTTCTACCTTCATACCTCGGCTTGTAAAAGGTCTCCTTACTCCTTCTATAGGAATTATTATCTTCAAATCTCCGTCTATCTTCATGCTCTTCTTTGGCCATAAATACCTTGGTGGTACGAAACTCTGTTTGTCTTTTATGGTCAATCTGCAATAAGGCTCCTTTAGAAATTTGAGATAGCTTTCCTATCAACTCAGTTAGATCCAACTCTGCATCAAATACTTGAAGAATTTTCTCTTTTAATCGTTCCCCATCCCTTCTCTCATTTACATTTTGTATAATCTTGCCTGTCACCATTATGTTTATCTGTTTGGATGTAAACACCGCCTCTTTATCCAGATCGTGTAACCGACTCTGGTATCTCCAAAGCTTGTTCTTTAATTCTAGTACGAAATCCGTGAAGATTGAATCTCTTTCTCTTCTATATTCGATAAATTCTATCCATAAATCAAAAACGGTTTTTTGATCTTCTGGCTGTAAGAAGGTCTTCAATTGAGCTAGGAAGTCTTCCAGCTTCGTAAATCTGGAAAAACTGGCGTCCTTTAAAAGATAGCATCTGGCTTCACTGTGTAGATCTGATGAGATAGCAGACTTGGCAAAAGTAATCTTTTGGCTCTCACTTAACGTACCTAAAGCGTTAAGCTTCTTATTTAAGGACGTGATGAAGTCTTCGTACTGAATTCCTACCCATGTCTTGGTCTTTAGGTGTTTACCAAACAATTTTAAATTTTCAGGCACCTCTGGGAGAATGGGGTTAAATAAATTGGGTGGATAGAAGGGAACTCCAACTGGTTGAGGCATATAAGGATATCCTTGCCATGCTCCTGGATAAGGATAAGGTTGGTTAGGCATAGGTGGGGTGCCATGTGGAATACCTGTATAATAAAAAGATGGAGGGGCATTGCCTGGTGGAAGGCCACCATAATAAAAGCTGCTTTGCCCTGCTGGGGCGCTTGTGTGGGTGTTTACTCATTGTGTCCCTCCAGGGAAGGTGCTCGACTGCTGTTGAGCAGCATTATGCCCAGCAGGGGGGAGGACTTGTCCTCCTGTTTGATTCAGGTTCATTAGCGGGTTCTCTGACCCTTGTGGAGTAGTGTTGGGTATTTCTGTACCTTCCCATTTACTCTCCCTCGGATGTGGAGTATGGGGTTGGACACTACCTCCAGAATTTATGCGAGTTTTTCTCTTCGTAGCAGTATGGGTAGTAGTAGGTTTTAATTGCAGATTAAGGGTGCTATCCAGCGTGACTGTCTTCTGAAAAAATGGTGGGGTGTTATCTCTCTGGGGAGGTCCTTCCTCCCTGATTCCTTGGGGTGCCTGGCTAAACAGAGCGTTGTACGGGTTTTGACCTGTTCCTGGATCAAGAGGACCTAGTATAGGAGGGACCCCTGTGGGAGGTAGCTTCCCCCCTTGGGTTATAGGCTTTTCATCTGTGCCCCCCCTAAATTTTCTTGTCCTTGTCCATGTCCTTCGTCAGTATTTCCCTCGAGGTTTTCATTATCTCTCTCTTCGTTAGCACTGCCATTGTCCCCTTGGACTAAATTCTGATTGTCCGCCATTTTGTTTTAAATTAATTACAAATTTATGCAAAAAAGTATATGAGTGTGGTCACTCGACTATATTCAACACGTAAATGTGGTCACTGACCACTGCACACCCCTATAGGTATATATATATATATATATATATATATATATATATATATATATATATATATTATATAATATATATATTATATATATATATATATATATATTATATATATATATATTATATATATATATATATATAATATTATAATTATATATATAAATTATACAGAGATTATAAAAAATGAATTGCAAATTGGTGCGAAATATCAAGAGAGTAATTTTCGAGTCGATTGCCTATACTTATTGGCTACTACTACTACTACTACATATTTTTTTTAATTACTTAACAATATTTTATACACTCTATTATTTATCAACATTTCTATCTATTTATACTAAACAGTTACGTTTCACAACATCTCTATTCAAAAATTTTATTATAACTTCAACGAAAGAAAAACTTGTGCTATTCGGCTCATATAATAATTTATATTTCATATGTGGGCTCCATAAGGGTTATGATATATATATAGAGTATTAATGACCACATAAATACTCCCTTTATCATTAGTAGACAAGGGGTGGCTATAGTGATTAAACCTAGTATATATATATATATAGCTCTTATATTCTCACTCATAACGCGTTTATTAGTAGGAGTAGTGATACTAATATATAGTCTAAAACTATAATCATATTATTATAATTTAGTAATTTACTAATTACTATATATATCACTGTGATCATACAGTTTTTCCTGCTTGCTTTAGCTATGGCGGTGGGACTCTAGCAATGGCCTTGTGGTTTTCTTAGAGTGGGCGCGCTGTGGCTCTTCGCTTTCTGAACCAATTCCAGATATAAGTATATATATACAAGAGAATGAATTATATATATATATATATACTATAATTATATTATATTATTATATAAATAAATATTCAAATATATACATAAATATATTATATAATATATTACTTTTTAAAAGTTATTCATATATATATATATTATATTATTATTATTCACATATATATATATATACATACATCTCTTAATTATTCTAATGATGTTCTATTTTTCTAAACTATATATTTTTATAGATTATATATAATTATAATATTATTAATCTTTACAGTATTAGTCGTTACTCTTACTCCAATAAATTGCTTTATAATAGATCACGAGTATTTGTGATGTACATTTCTAAGGCTTCAATCTCTCTATATATTTACTTTTATAATACCTTTATTATTACATATATTACATATTATAATCTACATAGAGAAAAGATAATAGGATTATATATTTATTACTATATTGATTATCCTTGGTATTCGAAGAAATCATATAAATGATAAGTAGTGTAGTTACTATTACGTCCTAATTAACTTTATTGATGGTAATGAATGAAATTATGATATAATTGCTATTAAATGAATAATGACTATTAGTGAGATAGTAGTTAATTTTAATGTATATTTAAGTAAAGATACAAAGTGATTTTATCCACTTCAGTGAATGAAGTGAGTAAATAATATTTGAAAATTATGAGCTTATTTATAAAAGGATTAATATTTAGTTAAACAAAATTTTTAGTGATCGAATACCTTAAGTATTTTATGAAATATTTAATATTTGGAAAGATTTATGAAAAACATTAAAAATTAGCAAATTGAAAGTTAATGTAAAATATTTAAAAAGAGTAAGTGTCATACTTTTATATATAGAAAAACTAATAATTTTGACCAAATTAGATATTTAGCTTACGATGAAAATTATATTATACTCTAAGTAAAATCTACAATTTATTTTAACAATCTATTTATGATAAAGCATTTAATCAGTTATTATATTATAGTTTCGACTGGAAATATGTCAATTTCTATGATTTTATTTATCAACTATTTCATTTAGTCGTTCAAACCTTTTCATAATAGTAATCATTTATATAAATAATATATTTAATAAAATATTAGGTTGAGATTAATGAACTGTTTTTATATATGTATCTTGAGATAATTAAAGTGAAAGTAAATACTAAAAGTTACTGTTATTATCTTTTCCTGTTTAATTGATTATTTTTATTTTATAAATGAATGGAGATATAACCATTTGGTTATCGTGTTATAATAAATTTTTATAATATATACTTTTGGATATGTTTGAGTGCAATATGTGTTTTCGAGCTTCGTGTTTCTATCAGAAATAGGATTGAATGATATGGTAGATTTTTAATTATATTATTCAGTACTACAAATTAACATTGTCTTATTTTATCGGCAGACACCAAATGAATTTATGTGTGCAAGAAAAAAAATATATCTATAATATTATATAATTGACTATATTTCATATTATTAGTATATAGGTGATAGTTTTCGTTTTATCAGCTTTGTGGTGTGTTATGTTCGATTTGGTGCTGAGTGATTTAATTTAAGGTTACTGATATTCATGATTTTAGTGTCAAGTGAAGCTATCTTGTAGTATGACGTAACTTAATTTTGTCTTGTCTTGAGAAGTTAATTAGTATATTTATTAGTCGTGATGTGTGTCTGTTTTATTTCGCTTAGTATGTCGTAGTGTGTGGGAGAGAGTTCTCTTAATGGAGTGGTGGGTATATATTTTAACTGATCGTCAGGGTTTCACTGCATATACGTAGTGCAGGTTTACATCGTAGGTGTCGCGTGTGTTGGGTGTGGGAGTTCAATCTCATCTCTCGACATTTCATAGACTACACTTTTATTATTATATTCATGGTCACTAAACACCATATTTTTTTTCTTATTATAGGATTTTTTTATTATTTTTTTATTAACACATGATTTATATTGAATTCTCGCTCTTTCGACACTCCTTTTGACTTCTGACGACTCTCCGACTCGACTTTTGACTTCTAGGTGACATCCCGAATCTCGCACTTTGGACTTTACGAGACTATCGTTCTCTATAACGCTTTGTTGCCCGACTATTACGAAACTTGCATCATAAACAAACAGCTAATATGTATTTACTGATTACTTAACGGCGTTCATCGTGGTATAGTGTAATGTCATATTATACGGTGAGCGGGTGAAAACCTATTTTAATTGTGTTCGACTTATATGGCACATTCACTCACACTTTGATCGTTCTGAGTGCTTATACATCAAAAACACAAAATCCACTTTTCACATCAGCACATCAATTATCTAAATGCCTAAATCTCTGAATAGGATAATAAGAGGGTAAGGTAAAATAGAGTGAAACTCAATATTGTACTAAATAGTAAAAATAGCGTATCTCTATTCCATATCTATTACTCATATTTAACTCTCAATTACTATTTTCTTTCGATATAACTATATATTCCGTTTTTTCAGTGTAATAGATGGATATTGGTAACAAAGAAAAGTGAGTATCAAAGTAAGACTAGAGAGATGTGAGTTGAAGTGAACTGTATTAAATCATATCTTAGAGAGAGAATTAAATATACTTATTCACCTCTCTCACAATAATATTACCGCCCCTCAACACCTAGTCCCCTATAACGATTTTATTAAATATTTAGAAATGAGGATTTGTATAAAATAGAATAATAAATATTTCATTGAAAAATTAATTTCTAACATTTATTCTCACACACGCTAGTTATATATAATTATTAACACCAGTATAAGTGATAAAAATAGAATAACAAGAAAACCAATTAAAAATACATACATATTAATTAAAATATTTATCATTGATTTTATAATAATTTTAACTAAACAATATAAACCAGATTCGTTTATATAATTTACTTATAATCGGATCTATATATTAAATTAAATATTACATTAATATGGAAAATGATATTGTAATTCTCATTATCTATGTATTTTACTTGATTATTTATGTAGATAATATATATTAATTTAAATTAATTAAGTAAGATTAAATAATTATTTTAAATATAATATATATATTTATTAATATTTTATATATTTTATTATATATTTATCTTATATAATTATTATTGTGCAGTATGAGCTTACAGTACATTTTATTTATAATTTATCATTATTTTACTTTTATTTACTTACTATTATTATTATTATGGAAATAGTGTAATAATTTATATTATTTATTATTTACATATTTATAAATAATACAAACAGACATTATATATATATTATATAATAATTATATTTATTTATTTATTAATTAATTAATTATTATTATATTATATATTATTATTATATTTCTAATATGTATTTTATTATTTAATTTATATACTATTCAATTTTTTTATATTATATTTATATATTATTTTAATTATTTATCTAAATAAACTAATTTTATTATTATTTATTTATTATTTTTATTATTATTAATTAATTATTTATTATTATTTATTATTATATATTAATTATATTAATTATTTATCTCATTTATATATTAATTTATTTATTATATTCTATATAATTAATTTAATTATATTATTATTATTATTATATTAATTATATAAATATATAATTATTAATTATTATTAATATAACTATTTTATATATAATATTATTATATTATATATTTATATATTTAATATTAATTATTATTATTATTAATTTATATAATTATATTATTATTATTTATTTATATTTAATATTATATATTATATTTAATTTAATATTATTATTTATATAATTATATTATTATTAATTTATTATTATTATTATTATTATTTTAAATACAATTAGGTAGAATATTTAATTTGAGACTTAAAAGATCATGGGTTAATAATATCGATTTTATATCAACCTTTAATCAAATAATATAAATCTATTATTTCTATTTGAGTAATAAAGAAATATTAGTATATGCTAAATCATCAAATGTAATACTTAATCACTTAATTTTTTTATGGTAATATATATTAAAATTATATATATATATATATTACTCTATTTTATCTAGAAAATAGTATTTATAAATAATTATTAAATTATTATTTTAATATTTTATAATTAATTATTAACTATATGATTACTTTGATATTACTTGATATTATATTTATATACATATATATATCATAATATTTAATTATCCGAGGAAATCTAATTTGTTTTTATATATATAATTCTATTAATAATATATATATGTAAAATAAATAATATATTAATATTTGTAATAATTATAGACTATCCTAATATTCCATACCTAAAGAATCTTTTACTCACAGTCTAGTTATACGCATATCAAATACGTTAGAGATTTCTGATTGTATCTCCTAAGAATCCATTACTTCCTTGACGTGCGGTAAAGACGTTAGGGAACATCGGGACCGAGGTTATCTTTGTGGTTTAAGAGGAGTGAGTCGACATTGTGGTCTACCGTGCAGACTAGCTGCATTTGTCATCAACAGTCAGACACAGGTTTCTCCTGATATTTTTTGCTGTGATCTACAGGAGGTACTCTGATATAGAGTCTATATCTCTATGCGGTCACTTTGTCTTATCGTATACTCACTAGAGAGGTGAGAATGATGATTTCATCCTTTCTGGTACATTTTTCTGAGAGTTTCATTTTTTTGTGCTCTCTATAATTAGTCGGTTTTTGATCATTAGAGAAGATGAGCATGTGAGATTTTTACCAGACGATCATATAAGGAGAGGAAAAAATCATAATATACAATGAATTATTACATAATTTAGATATGAATATGGAGATAGATACGGATAATAAATATTGAGTTAAATAACATTATATATAATATATATCATAAAGTTATATTAATATGTCTCATAACACCTACTTTATCATTTAAGACATATTATGGGTATTCAGTTGGAAGATTTTTACTTATGTATATTGATTTTAAACATTTAATTTTTTTATAGGTAGATTGAGCTAAAATCGGTGCTTGAGGTAGTGAATTTCTATATAAAATAGAGCGAGACAGTCTCATATTTGTTCTTATATAGTGAACTTTTAATGATAATATAATATATATGTACACTCTAGGAATAATATTATCAAAAACATTTATACATTTTCTTTTCTTTATATCTCAATTCAATATTCACTTCTTTTTTTTATATCCTTATATATACTAATTATAAATATAATATATATATAGCCTCATTAAATATATATTATAAACCTTACTTCAAATTATATATCAATTAATACCTATATACTCCCGAAACAGTACTACTCCTCGACAGTGTCATTACTATATGAGGGGATACCCATTTTACTCTTTCGAGAAATAGGCATTCTAATAAATAACTATTCGAGTATTACCACATAGAGGAAAAGTATTTAGGGAAAATAATACTGACCTTATAAAGCTACTAAGATCTTAATACCATATGATATGAATTCTAGTATGTCACTACATAATATCTTAATAATATTTATCACACATATATAATTAAACTCTATATAGGCATGCATATACATATCTTATATATCACTACTATATTATATAAATTAATAGTTTATTATTTCTATTTTTTTTTTTAAACCTTTAGGGTCCTCTCCTATATTTATATAGGTATTTTAGTATACGTTCACCTTAATATACTGCAGAAGGTGAGGTGTGATAGCTCAAATTCTATATTACTTTGAGATAATAATATTGAGTGATATCATATGGATCACACCAGATGATCTACCCTTATTTAACCGAAGGTCGCCAAAAGACCGCGCACACTCTATCTATATAGTCAACCATATCGTTCTAATCATATAGTAAAATGATTAACATATGAGGGCTGTCAAAGTAAATGATAATAACGATACGAAACTTGACCTCTGACAGTCATAGTGGTAGTCTTCACCCCTATGTGCATTGGAGTATTCGTTTCTTTAATTAAGGTGTGAGTGTGTCTGTAATATTACCAATTGAGGTGCCTATGAACGAAACTCGACTTATAAATACAACACTAGTGAGTACATTACTATTAAACTACTATTTGAGTGTATATTATCATAATTAGTCGTGCCCACTATATTTGTTCTACCTTATACATCTGTCGCGAAACTTTCACATTTACACGCTATCCTCTTCAGGCAACTATCTTAATCATCTAGACTCTCTAATCCACTTTTCGTGAGTTGGTTCTCAACCAGATTATGATTATAATAAATGATTTTTATCACTCATAAATATTATAAATAGTGCATATACGGTTAGTAACCATATAAAGATTTTCTCACTATCTACTTACTTGAATTGCACATCCATTCAGGTTAAACAGAGATGCAACTGTGAGCTCACATCGTGGTATATAATTATATAATACTATAAGTATAACATACTGAAGAACTTTATGTAATAATAGATTGCACTCATACAGTCACATTTTTTCAATGTTTAAAGATACTTTTCAGGTTTGAAAGATATTTTTCAGTCACATTGAATATGTTATATAATCATTATACATAATGTATAAGATAATTATTATTTTATTATTATATTCATTCATTATTATAAAAGTACCCATCGATAAGTTATGTATAGCTACCGATCTTTTTATGACGGCAGTAACTCATATTTTACAGATCGTGCATGCAATCTCGTATATCAATTTACATACTTGACACTTTATCATAGTATATATTTGGGTTAAGATTCAATACTATATGAATCTGATCTGTAACGCGGGTTTATCATTGTATCCTAAGAGAAAGGCGGGCTGAATTGACACGTACAAGGATTTGGTTAATTAACTAAAGGCTTTAGAATCCCTATGTAATATTTTATGAGCTTAGTGAGTTTTTGCAAGGAGCATATAAGCGGAGTATTTAGCAAGGGAGTAGATACTTTTATGGATTTCACTCTATAAATTAATAGCAATATTAAAAGAGGATATTATTGCTTTATTTATTATTTTAATAGCTATTTTATTTAGAAGACACACAAAATGTATAAGTAGAGTGGGTATAATATTTAATATTATTAAATATTACTATATATTAACGATTTTGATAATATTAAATGTCTACCCTTATATAAGTTACTATTATAAAAACGTTTACTTGGGTGAGGATATGAGATGAGTTCATTTATATTGATATAGATCTGATTTTCAATTAAGTAATAACAGTCACTTTGGGTATTATATTTCAGATAAGTAAGCCAATACTTACTCATGAGTATTTATTGGAGTTATAGGCATTAGGAGTCACTCGGTGGAAGTAAAGTACACAACCGATTAATTTAGTAGTAAACTAGGATGTTATTTTATAGTGAACTTATTATGGTTCGAGATTCTTTAATTACCGAACCAGAATTGTTTATTAATAGGAGGCAAATTCTATATTAGGGTGCTTAAGTATGTATATTTCAGGTAATAATTGAGGGCGTTGCTCGTGGTATGTCGCTCTATAGAAATGGGATATTCTATTTCATGTTTAAAGTTGTCTGGAGCACCCTTTGTAGTAATGCTTATACATTTTTCGTAGACTCAAAAATGTATATTCTTTACTTTATTGAGTTCCAAGCGTAATATATATTATTCATATCGCTTATGAACAGTAAACCACTGAGGAAAAGTATTGTTGTACTATATATTATATAGGAAGTTTCCTCCTCCAAATTATATGAATTGAAATCTTACAGTATTTGTGGGACAATACGACCATTATAGTGTAAATAGGAAATTATGCATTGTTTTAGTGTTCAATATTGATATTTATTACAAGTTACCTCACTTGATTATCACAATGAATTTTCTTATCATAGGTTTATGAAACTTTGAGGAAAGCGAAGACATGGAAAGAAATGTTAAGATAGTAATATTTTAATAATAGCTATATCGATGATGAAATTTAAGAAAGTTTATGAATAAGACCTGATATCTAGAATTATAAGTATAAAAATATCAAAGTAAGTGGGATAAAATGTAATAATATTCTTTTCACTCTAAATGAATTGCTGAGAATTACTTCTCTTAATAAAATTGAATTACTCACTTAGATAAGAAATCATTGTAATAGTCTACCATCCGTGAAGGATAATAGTAAATAGAACTATATGTTCACATAGATACAAATTGACTGGATAGTTAAAATTATGGGAATCTTTCTTATCATACAATGTCATAAATCGATAAGCCTATGATTTATTTTTTTCTTAATTATGATAATAAAAGATAATAAGCAGTGATTTTATTTTTATAGTTTAGGGGTTCATAGTGGATGTTTACCTTAATTTTTGGGTGGTTCCATTGAAAAGGATATTTATTAATTTATAATATTATATTCTTATCCACAAAGTAACATGATTTACTAAATAAAAGTCTTTTTGTTGAAACCATTCCTACACTAACTAAAATCAATGACTATTTAAATGAGTCAGAGACGTTAATCCTAAGATGGAAAAGGGCATACTGTCTTAAGTTGGCCTATAAATATGTCTAGTTTATATAATAATCTTTATAACGAGATAAGTGTATTATTCGATTAATTACACAATAAATTCTAAATAGTATAATATAGAGTATTTGTATTGTGGAATCGTTTAATGTATAGTTCTACATGATACTATCTGAACTTATGAGTGAATTACTTAGTTAATTAGGTCATGAATGATTGGTAAAAGATATGATTTTTATAATTCGATATAAAATCATATCTCTACTGCTAGAATAAATGGAATTTAAAGTGATTTAAGTATCAATAGTAGGGCTTTATGTGGGGACGGGTAAAATAATAGTAAAGTTATTAAAGTATTATTAGTAAAGTATTACAATCTATTACATTTTATTGTTTTTCTATCAAGAACATAACTGAAGTATGTAATAATTTCAAATTCTCGCTTCATTTTAATCTTAGTATATTCATATTATTATAAGGGTCACAGTAAGATTAAAGATGTGGAAAATGAAGTTAGCATTGAATTTAAGATAATTATTATTATTATTATATCAGTCATATTATGAAGTTAGAAAGTTATTTAAAGTAAACATTTAATTATTTATGATCTTACTCTCTCGCTCACTCACTCTGCCTCTCTAATATATAGTATATATATTATTATAAATAGTACCCTATACTTCCCATTCTTGGTTTTTATGTTGTTGCATATAAGCAATCTATATATACTCTTAGTCTTTTAGATTTACTTATTAATCTTTCTGTAAAGTACATATCCCTAAAACTCAATTAAATTATACTATAGAGTGTCACTGCAATTTAACTTAGCTCCTTAATACTATCTCACGGTATATTATTATCAATTATGATTGAGGTGTGTAGAGGCATATAATATTACTCTTTACCCAAGGTGTTAGTAATTGAATGCTCTCATCGCACCTTCAATAATAATACACTTTACAGTATACACTACTATATACCTGTTTGTCTGCGTCGCCGTATTGCTCAAAAAAGTATAATTTTAGAAGTAGACGTCCTCTACTTCGAACTATCGAATAGCGGCTACTGTTATACTTTTCTATATTTGAGATCGAGAATTTGAGCTGTAAAGATATCCAATGGTTAGATTCACATTCAACTTAATCGTTTTCAATATATTTTATACTGTGAGGTGTACTAATAGTATTACTTTTATTGTTGTAAGCATGAACAACAATGTGCTAAATATTTAACATATATAAATTCCCATTTATGCCCTTAAATTATATGATGATAATGAAGGTTATGAAAACAATTTAGGAACAACAAATATATAGAGATCCTATCGAAGTTGAAGAATGGTAAATATATATAGATATATGATTTTAAAGTACAGTTAATTTCGATCATCTGTATTAATAATTAATCTCATATAATTTTATTTTTTTTTAAAATTTTATATAATAATAATCTAGTATGCTAAGAGAAGATCTATTTGTATATATAATTTTAAAATCTATTTATAACTATTAATATATTTATATAGATTTACATATAGTAATATAACTTTAATAATATAATAATATAATATATATTAATTTATAAAATATAATATAAAATATAATTTAGAAATAATAAATAAAATAAGTAAAAATATATTTTAGGACTATAAAATATTGAATTATTATTATTGTTATAATAATAATATTATATAATTATATATATATATATAAATATATAATTAACTTTTTTACCAGTGATAGGGGTTGATTTTAGTTCAATCACTTTCCAATAAAATAACATATTTTTATATATAAATAATAAATTTATATAATTAATTAATATATATAATTAATAATTAATAATTAATTATATATTATATAATAATTATATAATATAAATTATATATAATAATTAATATAAATATATTATAATATAATATAGATAATATTTTAAGATAGAATATTATATATAATATCGGAAGAATAATTATAAATATATGTAAATTATATAAATATACAATATTATAAATAATTAATTAATTAATTATATGACCAATATAAATTATATGGCTTAAAATATATATAAATAATTAATAATTAATTATATATTAATAATTAAATTAAAATATATTAAATTAATAATAATATTTAATATTTATAGTAATATATAATTAATATAATAATATATAATTTAGAATAATTTATTTTGGAAATTAATAAATAATTAATAGAGTAGGATTATTTTTTTTTTATATTATTTTTAGTGTTCCTAGAAGTATTAAAAAGACGTGTCACTAAATAATAATAAACAACACGGCAAGCCCTAATAAAACGGAAAAGAAGTTACCCATAATAAACAGTACCGAGCAGCACGGGAACCAAGCAAAGAGAAAGAGAATAAGCAATCACTCTAACCACTCAAAAACACCCAGACCAATACTAGCGACAACATAGGACAATCAACCATAGCTTAGTTACAGGCGAATCTCTAAAACAACTGAGACTAAAAAACACTCAGGGCCCCTTTTTATATAAATAATATCAAAAAACACACAAAAAAAACACAATACAAAAAAAATATCATAAACATTACTAACTATAACAATAACAATACATAAAAAACTAATATATAAACACTAAAAAAGCTCAAATACATAACAATAAACTAATATCAAATACAAGTTTTCATAAAATAAACAAGAGCATATAAATTGATATAATTTTAAGGACATATATTACATATACAATAATATATAAAACACTATATTATATATTATTTAATTTCCTACAATCAAAAAATATTATTAAATTATTTTTTTATTTCTATTTTTATTTAATTTTATATTTTTTTTTTTTTTATTTCTATTTTTTTTTTTGAATTGAGTAGATTTTACAATAGATATATTTTACATCTAATTCATTGAACATATATAGGTTACATAAATTTCTAATATGAATGACAAAAAACTAGAGTACAAAAAGATCACAAAACTAGCACCTACGTTCAACTCAAATTTCATCGAGGCAAATATTATCAGTAATTATATATATATATATTATATATAATAATATAATATATATATATAGTATATATATATTAATATATGATATATATGATACGGGCAGCACAAATAAATAATATGCAAGTAATATATGTTAAAAACAATGAAGGTTTTAAAATATAATAAGTGCATATGTATACTTATAGTATATAGAATAAATTAGTGTTTTTTTACCTTTTGCATCCTCCTTATTGAATATTTTAAAACACTACTTTAGCAAACTGGTAAGTGATACAATAGATACAGATTAGAAAAATTTTGTACATCAAATTATATATAGCTTTATAAATATAATGACATTTAATATCATATAATATCTGTATATTTCTTATTATCAATCCAATATTCCGCAACTCCGTTTCTGATAGTTATATTTTTATATTAATTTTTTATCACATTTATTTAAATTCGTGGAAACTATTTTAAACAATATTATACTCTATATTATATCACTATAATACACACAGCATAATTAGCAGCATTCACATTACATATACACATATATATATAAAATATATTATACATATATTAACATAATTATTTTAATATATATTAGCTCACATGCAACCATACAATTTAATACCACTACTAAGACACATACTTATACGATAAGCACATTTATGATACCCCAATGTACCCCTAAGAAAGGCGTTAGGGGTATTTATCAATTATAATCTAGATAATATTTTCTAATTTAGTTTATGTAAGATGAATACATGGGAGAAGATAAATAATTCCCATCACAGGGCTTCTATACTATTTTACCAAACGTATTGAGAAGGAGATACTTGAGGACTATTATATTATTATTATCACAATCATCAACTATCACTCATCATGATTAACATAATAAATAACTGGTTATCACATCACTGTCATTAGATGGACTCGAGTCACTAGATAATAATTACTGATATGGGTCAGGCTATCACTAGCACACTAGTCATTCACTCTACTATTATTAATGACGCGATTAACGATGCTAAGTCATCGTGTGATGAGCATTAAGTACATTACCACAGACACGCAATCACCATATATCAAATGTCATAACCCACACTATATGTTTATCATCATCATATAACTATGAATAAACATAACTATTTCATACCATTATAATGACACACTTTAAATACGAACATATATATATATATAACTTTCATTCCCAATGGGAAAGATTGGTTCGTATTAATGGGATACCCTGCCTGATCGTCTGATAATTAAAGAGATCACTCTCAAAAGGTAATGGCAAAGTACGTTTCATTACTCATAAATCCAGTTTCTTCTATAAATTCTAATCATTTCGAGATAAAGAGCCTATACCTCTTTTGCAGTGTATAAAATATTTTGCAAATTAATTCATTTCCAAAAGAATTTACGTAGTTGAATCTCAATTTATTTTAATGCTTTCACACCAGTTTTGAATTTAAAATTGTCTCAGATCTTATATTATTTATTGTACAATAAGGCAAAAACAATTATATCATCGAAATAATACCAAATATACAAAAAATATTAAATTTTCACATTTTTTCATACTGCCTTCAATGTTATCTTATTTCCAAATTAGCAAGATCTTTTTCTTCCTTTACCAGTATTCTCTCCTCAGCCCAAATCCTATCCTCCAACCAGGTATTATAATTTCTTCTGACCTTCACTGCTTCCTCTCATTCCTTGTTGTTCCTCTTCTGTTTTCTTTTCCATCTTTCTAAATTTCTTGCGACAATCCAAGACATCGTCCAAGCTCAAATATTATATTATATAATATTATATATACTATATATAGTATCTATATTCTATATAAATTTGAGGTATATATAAACGTTATTTCTTAAGTATAATTTTATTATTTTCTAATAAAATTATATAATAGTAATTATGTTACTACTTATCCCTGAAGATTTTTACTAATATTATTTTATATTATATATTTAATTTTTGTGTCAATTAGTTGCTCAGTGACTATATGTAGTTTATATGATATATTATATATATCGAGTCTGGTTATAACTATTAGTTATCCTTAAGTTCTCCAATTACCTTTACAAAAGATTAATATACGACATACTTATTTCAACTATCAATGAAAGATATCTATTAAATTTTTATGACGTATAAATAGGGCCATAACATATATATAAGATATAAGAGTGAATATACTTTAGTATATAACATATTTTAGAGCTAGCTAGATTTTTGTGAGATTTTATGGTATTACATCATACTTATATATATATATACATAATTATATTCTTATTAGATCACATTTATAAACACATACTCCCACTAAGTATTAAACTTCATTAATCATAAAAATATACTATGAGGATGTTACTTTAGAATTGGTGGATACATAAGATTCGTTTTGACCTTCTGATTATTTGTAATTTGTAAATGAAGATTATGATAATAGTAAATTTCACTGACAGTTATTTATGATAATATAAATAATAAAATTATAAATTGGCGTACTTCTTACTAATTCACTTCTTCTTAATTTTATATTATTATTATTATTAATAGGCTCGAAGGAATAATCAATAAATGAATTGGTGGATACATAAGATTTTTTGCATCTTCTATAATTAGTCAAATTTTATTACTCTCGCATTTTTCTTATATATCATATTTATCTTATTATATTATTTTATATATATTATATTATATTATACGTTATATTATATTTTCCATATGATGATACATTTTTTCTCTTAATTAATCTTTATTCTGGATTATTTGATTATCCTGAAAAATGAAAAGTTATTCAAAAACTAAAATAAAAAGATTTAGGTAAACTTGTTAGTTAACAAATCATAACAATAATTTCATAAATAAAATTAATATAAGATAAATACTAACATATAATAATAATAATATTATAATTTAAACTTTCCAGAAATTTCATTCCAAAACTAACAATAAAATTCTTCATACATTGGATCAGATCTCCTGGTGAGACAAAAAAAATTTTGTTTTTTTTTTTTTTTTTTTCTTTTGAAACACAAGAGAAAGGGTGCGATGAGAATCTTTACAACAACATGGCAGAACCTTTCTCCCATACATACTTCTTTATGTTGTAATTTCCACTCTGAATATTAATCTGGGTTTCCCTATCTGTTTTACCATTAAAAGGTGGATATCCTGCCAAACTAATGTAAATAAGGAAGAAATATATTAGAATGTTATAAACCAAATCTAAAAAAAACAAACTTTTTTGATTCTTCTCTAAAACCTTTGAAAAATAAACCATAATATGCTATTTAAATAAGTATTATCACCCTGAAATCCTAAAGAAATTCTGAGTCTAATATATATATATATATATATATTATATATATATATATAATATATATATTATATATATAATAATATATTATATATATATATATCTATATAAATTCCGTGTCTAATATATATATATATATATATAGTAATAAGCGAATGTGAATAAAAAAGCTTAGGAAAGGAAATTTCTTCCTGACAGAAAGGGTTATTGATGATGCCTATCTAACACGAAAACTTTTCAAACATATATAATAAAATATATATAATATAATAATATATAATAATAATATAATAATAATATAATAATAATAAATAATAAAATAATATAATAATGACAAATGTTACGAATACGAAAATAATTTTAAATACGTACTTAGATGTCAGAGCTGCTATATTTTTTTACACTATAATTATATATTATATATATATATATATATACTTATATATAATAAATATAATATATAATATAATATTAAATAATATACTATAAAATAATAATCTATATATAATATATTTAAAGAACTTATATTTATTATTATATATAATATATAAATATAATATATATCGAATAGAAAAAAACAGCATTTACGTATGCACTAAGTAAAAGTTTTAACTTGATATATTACGAAGCTAATATCTCCTTTGCGATTAGTTTTTTTTTTTTTTTTTTTTTTTTTTTTTAACAATATTTGCCTGGAAAGAAAAATCCAAAAATTTTGTAATTAATGAAAAAATTGCAACATGAAATTTTGAGACCATATAGAATTGGGTGAGTTACACATTTTTTAATTTAGATAATTTTTTTTGTATACCCAAACGTTTGATAAAAAAAAAAGTTGGTTTGATAAAAAAAATGTTATTTATAAGTAAAATGATATAAATAAAAAAGGTGTAACTAAGCCAATTCTATATGCTCTGAAACTTTCATATTGATCGTATGAACAGAAAATAAATAATCGCAATTTTTCATTTATGACAAAAAAAATTTAATTTCTTTTAGGAAAATATTGGTTAAATAAAAAAAAAACGATCATTGGTTATTTTTTTTTTTAAATTTGGGATTGTTTTCGGAACATATTAAGTCTATAACTTTTCTTTTAGATCATATATATGTATGTAAATTTTATTGTTCTTTCGAGATATTGGCCTTAACCAAAGAAATAATAAAAAAATAGAGATTTTAGCTTTATTTCTAGAGTAGTTGGTATACTTGTAATTCGATTGTTTGAGTATAATATTAGCAGAGGTGACAAAAAAAACAAACGATTTTTTTGTTGTTGTTGTTTTGTTTTTCGGGGTAAAATATGTTTGACGCCGAATTTTGTATGACTAGAGAAAGAATGATACAGTCTAATGAATGGTAAGGTTTACGGTAGACACTAAATTCAGAACTATAGAGTTGGCTCGTATTACAAATATATTCCAAAAAGGGAAGAGTGCCGTTAATTTAAAGGGTCTTAAGAGTGCCATTAATTTTTGTTTCATAGGTAAATTTTATCGATGCAAATGAGACTATTAATTCCATTAATAAGTTTTCGATCCAAAATTACAAAAATGTCTACATATCCAAACTAATTTATGCATGGAGAAATTTAAATTATTAAAAAAAAATATCGACCAAATATATTCTTCAAACATTTGTAGCCATACATGGAAAGAGAGAAAAGAGGTAGAAAAGGGGATTATACTTCAAATATTCTGCTTAATGCAAAGCTGAAAAAGATAATATAAAGTTTTAACTTTTAAGAGATATATTTATTAAATAATATGTTAAATAAATAAAAAGTTAATTTCATTGACACTTAGGTTAATGGAGGAAGAACGTCAAAACTAGTCATTTTTTTCTCTAATACGCTTAAATTTCTTATTTTGTTTAAAATTTCTATATTATTGAAAGCGGAATTGAAAAATTTTCTGATCAGGAAAGAAAGACGAAAAGACAGTCACTTAGTAGAACAAGGAATGTTTTTTTTTAAGCATTTTTGGTGATTCATACCTTAAAAATAGAGATATAATATATGAAGAGAAGGATTTTATTAAATCCAGAGCATTTTCCAAGATTACCTAAAGGTTGTTTGAATTTTAAGGGATCTATCGAGTGGCGCTTGAAATTTTTAAGAATTTAAAATCATTCTGAACAAACATTTTTTTTTCTCTCTCTCTCTCTCTCTCTCTCTCTCTCTCTCTCTCTTCTATTATATATATATAATATATATATATAATTATATTTTATTAAGATATTGATTTTTGCTCTATATTCTTAATATATATATATATATATATTTATATAATATATATTATATAAAATATATATATATATATATATATATATATATATATATATATATATAATTATATTATATAACTTATATATAATAATATATATATATATATATATATATATATATATATATATAATATATAATATAGATATATTATATATTATAATATATATATATATATATATATATATAATAGCTATATATATCTATATATAATAATAATTATAATATATTATATATATATTTATAATATATATATAATATATATATATATATTATATTAATATATATATATATAAAATATAATATATATATATTATATATAAGTAGTAATATCATATATATATATATATAAATATATTATAATATATATATATATATAATATATATATAATAATATTATATATATAGTATTATAGTATATATATAATATATATATTATATAATTATATGAGGAGAGAGAGAGAGGAGAGAGAGAGAGAGAAGAGAGGAGAGAGAGAGAGAGGTAGAGAGAAGAGAGAGAGAAATATATAATACAAAAAAAATTTTTGATGTTATATCCAAAGAATGTATTGAAAATGTCAGAAATATGGTTTTTGTGAAAATGTTAGAAACATTGGATTGTCAACCTTAAACAAAAATCCTTTAATTAAGGTCTCTTTCTCGAATACTCTTACAAGAAAATATTTAATTAGAAAAAAAGAGTAAATAAAATTTTTCGAAACCCAGGAATACAAATTGCATGTCAACATGAACATTCTCCCTAAAAATTCCGTGAGAATGGTAAAATAATTAAATTTGCTTCAACACCATAAACTACTAAAAAATTTAAATAAATGCATTATGTAAATATGTTTATGTGGTTTTACACGTGAAGATGAAATTTGAAGACTTCATAACTTTTTTTTCAGTCTACATCCCATTTTTTTTTACTTTTTTTCTTCTTTTATGATATATATAATATATATAATATATATATATTATATAATATATATAATATATATATATATTATATATATTATATAATTTATATATATATATATGTATCTATAATATATATTTTATATATAGTATATCTTATATATATATATATTATATATATATTCATTAAATATATAAAATGGTAAAGTATATATATATATATGTATAATATAGATTATATTTGTATAGTATCAATACATATGAACGTTTGTACATGTAGAAGAATCACTTTTTTAATTATCTTGTAAATAAGTTTTTTTTTTTACACAATTTTCATCACTGTTTTTACTGATTCATGATACTAATAACGGAAAGTTGATGTTAATAATCTTATCCAACTTCTATATATGGTAACTTTTGAAATATGACATATTCTTTTTCATCATGATAATTTTCCAAGATATCAAAAGCAAAATTGGAGGTACAAAGAGATTTTCGTCTTTCAATTATTTTATGTGGCAACGAAAAGAAGAGGATGAACATAAAAGACAAAGAAGAAAGACAAAACTCTAGTTATCAATTTGGAGTCTTTCGATGAAATTGTCAACGTCGAAAAATACTTTAATATTTTGTTATTAAATAAGATTATTAGTTTGTATAACCATTTTAAAAAATTAAGCATCCATTTGCCTTTTGTAGTACTAAATCATTTTGTACTATAATAATTTCTTATAAAAATGCTCATATCATATCAGCGGTTTTATAGACGAAACACCTTAATAATTTTATTAATGTCAAGTTAAAATTTAATGAATTAATAACATACAAATAAATAATTGATAAATGGTAAAATATCAAGAAGATGTGAAGCAAACCCTTCTAACTGTGTCTCTATTATTGAATAACATATGTTAATTCAACTACA
>JABUQX010055583.1:0-5000 GCA_015478945.1 Trachelipus rathkii
TTTTAATATTATTATAATATTATTACCTAGTAATCATTTATTATAGAACCTTCCTTATTACGTGATGTGAGGTATACCATGGTGTTAGATAAAGTATGAGCGATCACTATTACAGTAATAGTAAAAAGCTCATATTTTAAATTTAAAGTAAACAGACTCAACCGACAAGAAAAGCAAGCAAATGAGTTGAAGAAAAATGAGATTTATTGCAAAAAATTATCTTAGTGTTGTAGCTATATTTGTATCATTCACTTTAAATTATTATATGCAAAGAATAGATGTATATATAAAAAGTTCATTTGAGGGTCTGCATACTATATTAAAAGATAAGTTTAGATGGCTTACATTGCTATAAATTAATGATAAAGATTATATATATAAGATCATTTAATTATTCAAAAAAAACAATCAGAAACTCAATATATATATTAATATTATATATATTATATTATATATATATATAGTATATTAATATTATCTAGATATATATATATAATATATATACTATATATTATATAAAAATTTTTAAATGTATTAAGTAAAATGTATACTATGATATGATAAGTGATAATCACTAAAGTTTACTATATATAAATAAGCACATAGGTTTTATAAACATGCAAATTTTAAATTTTTAAATTGTTTCGAGTGTAGCTACGAGTGTAATCATAAGTAGCTTAAAATCACAAATATAACAAATAAATGGTTATATATATTTTTTATATATTATAATATACTATATATATTATATATAAATAAATATTATATAAATTTATTTAATAATGTTCCGAGTTTTTGAGTTGATACTTATTAACGAGTGATAACAGTTTGTTATTTCACCAATACTCAAAGAAAATCAACTATGTTTAACTTCAATTCAATTTCTATATTATTTAATGTTACCTAGTAGCTGAGCTATGTAATAGTAATATATACGGAAAGAGATAACCTGGCACACATGTTGACTCACTGACATAAATTATTTGAATAAATTATAAATTTAAATATGTTCCTGTAGTTATGATTAGACTTACGATTGATATCATTAAAGTTAAGTACTTAATTTACTACTAATGTTTAAACTATTACATACATATGCAATAATTTAATAATTATTTAAATGTTCGAGTTAGCGATATATTGAAATATGTTTAAATCGGGAAGGACACACTTAAATGAGTACATCAACAAATGTTAGATCTATCATACTAGTAATAAAGTCATAATTATTTAAAATTAATTTTAAATATGTGGGCTTGGTTTAAAGTTAGGACAGGGAGTAGACTAAACTAAAAGAGACTCATGTTATGATTATCAACAAATTTTAAAATTATTATATAATGTATTCTAGTAGTTGCAGCTAAGTTAATATTACAGAAAAGAAAACTAAAGCACACATGTTGAATATATATTATCTCACTCACTATATAATATTATATATATTATTATGAATTTAAATATTATAATAATTAAAACACACAACAATCACAATTTTAGTGTTATTATATATATATATATACTACGTAATATCTTAATTCTATGATACAATATATTTATAAACTATTTATATATATAATAAAATATTAAAAACTTCAATACTATCTTATATATATATAAGTAAATATACATATATATATATAATAACATATGGAAAATATTATTAATAATGACAAATATAATTAAAATAGTATAATAAGTAAAATATATATTATTTATATTTATTATATATATATAGTTTTTAATATATATAATATATTAATATATATATATAATGTATCACTATAGTATATATATATAATTATATATACTATACGAACGTATAGTATATCTCAAATATAATATATAATATATGTCGAAACCTATATATAATAAGCGAACCATGTTAATATATATTATCACTATATATATATATATACTATATTATATATATAATAATTATATTTAAAATAATATTATTATTAAAAATGTATCTATAGAGTGATAAAGCTATATGATAAAATGTAATCATATGATATATATAATAAGGTAATATAAACTACTACTAATATAGGTAATTTAACTATACTAATATATCGTATCATTTTAACTATAATATATAACAAATTTTTTATATAAAAATATAATATTATTTTAATAATGTTCCTAGTATATATAAGAAGTATGATATAGTATATATATATGAAATGTAATATTATATAGTAAAGGAAATACTACTTAATATTCTATGAATATCTATAACTATATACATGTTTTAGACTCACACAAATTTGAAATAATTTAATATTATAAATATGTTCGTATAAGTTAAGTCAATGATACTTAATCGAGAAGTTATTTCTTCTCAATCAAGCATTATGCGAGTTCGTCAATCAAGAAAATAATATAAATATGTCAAAATATATAAATATATAGTCATCTGTTGTGTAATCAAACACTAATCAAATGCGATGAGAAACTATTTAATTATATATAGTATACGTGAGCACACAATATTAATTTATCAACAGATTTACATATTAGTTCCAGTATAGGATGGTAAGGATAAACACTCAACAATATAAAATAAGAATAATGAAAATATTAAAGACACAGATATGGGAATAAAGATAAATCAAAACATTTAACTCAATTGGAAGAGCCTATATAACAAATTGAAAAGAAATATAACTTTGAAGTTGCTTGTTGTTCTGGATCTTATTCATTGGATAAATTAAGCGAAATACGTTTAAATAAAGAATATTCAGTATATTATAAAGGCATAACTTAGAGCGAAGATAGAAAGAATAGGTAAAGACTTAGCAAGTATCAGCAACTCTTTATCGAAAAGATATTGAGTATTCCTTATATAGTTAATTCTTATGTTCGAGAGTGCTCGATATGTAAAAATAGAAAACATACATAGTGATCAAGTTGTAGTATATATATAGATATTAGTGTATAGCAAGGACACGGAATCTCCGTTTCTCATCATTATTAGCGAGGGTGTAATAAGTTTATCAAATATCGTCATTCTGTATACAGAAGCACATCAACAATTGTAGTCTTAACTAAAATTATATCAAATTATGACTCACCAGAAGTTATAATATCATAGATTGGAGTAAATAGAGATTACTAGGATATATATATTATAGCATAATCCCCAGTAAATAGATAAGAAAAAGAAGAGGCGTTGATTATTATATATATAACTAGATTGTATGCTAATATCCACTGAATATATTAGAGTCCTACTACCATATAATAGATACCTGTACATAGTAATGATATATAGAATAAGATTAATAAGAGGATAGAATAATGCTTAATTAAATTAATATTAAGAAGGATGGAGTTCCATAGAATACATAATATAATATTGGTGGCTTTAGAATAATTGAAGATTGAAATTAACTCTAAATAGAACTGAAAGCAATAGAAATACATGATAATGAATGTTAGGAATATATATATTATAATGAATATTATAGTGATCCCGAATAGTGGTGAGTAGTCAATAACTGATGGGAGTAATCAATAGAAAAGTTATTCTCGACATCTTGAATAAAGTCTACACAGTGTTCGGTTACTAACTACAGCTTAGATAATTGAGCAATAAATTGATATTAAATTAGAAGATGCTTATGTCTACTACTACTCACTATAATATACTTATATGCTGGAGATTAGCGAGATATAATATAAAAGGGACGGCTTATGGTTACATAATATAGGTTTGAAAATACTGGTACTGATTCTACTGCTAAAAAACCCATTATAAATGGAGAGAATATTAAAAAAAAAAAAAAATTATTAATTTATTTATGTTGTTAATTTTTCTTTCTCTTCATTAACAGAAAGCTTAAAAATCATAACTCATATGTTATAACTCACGCAAATATTATTAAATTATTAAATGTTCCGAGTGCAGCTACGATAATATGCAATACAGATATAAGAAACTATTATAAGATACATTTTTAATTAACACTATACTACAATGATATAAAATAATTAATAATAATTAAAGGGAGCCTTAGTTATTATATAATTAAATGAGTACTTGTCTTCGGAGGAAGTTTAGTGTGCGTGCTAATGAGTCATTGACCAAGGTATTAGGTGAATGTAGCTGTATATATATAGCATACCGATGAAAGCAACTTATCATAAAAGAGGTGTAATATGATAAAAAGAATAAATAGGATCTGAAGGGGTAAGTATAAATATACAAGCAAGAATAGATAATAAATAATGATATTAATGGAGGAACAAGATGTGAGCTAATAGTGTGAATGAAAAACTTTTATAGATGAGATGATGATAGAGCAGATCTACACAGATAAGGAACATACACTACAACCATTAATTAACCTAGGGGATATTTAAGAAAGGAAGAGAATACAGGAACTAATAATTAATCAGCTTCAGTAGAACTAGATATCTTAAAGTACGACGTTCAGAAATAATAATTAATTAGATAAATAGAAGAATATCAACTAGTAAATATAAGTGTAGAATGGTGTAAGGAAAAATGTTATGGGACAGTGAATAATGCACATTATTATTAGCGAATGTTAAATAATATACACATCTATACTTAACCTAAAATGGGTAATTATATATTAATATATTATATTACTATAGACATAGAACATAAATACCAATTTGTAATATTACTGATTCACTATAGTAAGTATTTAATTATATGACCAGAAATTAACTTTTAATATGATATAAACAGACTAAATATTGTATTTACTATATAAAATCATCATGCTACCATATATAAATGGATTAAATGAGGAAGTATATACATTAGATATATTGGTATGAATACCAATGAATATCGAATTAACCATATAATCTAATTATATATATACACATATATATTATATATATATGTATTATAGTATATATATAATATATTATACACACTTGTTGAAGAAAAAACTGTTTTTTTAAAAAGCAAAAATCACACACTTGTTTTTTGAAAAAACAATGAACAAAGATCATATGTGGTT
>JABUQX010055583.1:10000-12017 GCA_015478945.1 Trachelipus rathkii
GAAGGTAATAATACTATTTTGTAATATATATATATATATATATATATATATATATATATAGAAGTGCAGATTCAAAATAAGAGGGATGTTGATTTGTGCACTACTGCATCAACGTCTTCACAGGAATTATTTTCGGCAACTGCAGGTGAAGATTCTAGAGAGGTAATGATGTAAAGTTTTCCCTTATAATATATCATTTTAAAATTGTAAATGTATACTTGTGCTTAAATGCTTATAGTTATTATACGAGATCTTTAATATAATTTGGATAAATACTATAACTAACTGTTTGTACTAATTTATATACAGTTTATTATACACATCTAACTATGAATTGCTTTTTGTATCTAATCTATGTTAAGTATGATAAATCCGACAGACTTTACGGCCAAGAACATTAAAAGATGAGGAACAGCTTTCCAAAAATCACCAAGGTAATGCCATGGATTGAGTCAGAGTTTACGGTTTTTTCAAATCTAGGGGAAAGCATTGCCAATGCACTCCTGTTGGATATAAAGGCTATAAACCTGTTAGGGCCTAGTGTAGATGTGAATCACATAATGATCGATAAATCAAAGTTGGACAGATAAAAAAATGGGATGAAAGTAAGGAGTAATGACATACTCTGTGATGGTGTAGAAAAATACTCTGTATTGGGATTGACGGAAAAATTGAGAAGGGCACCTTGGTGTACAAAGAAATTGAAAATGAATGTAGGGAGAAAAAGCTGAGGAAAGAAAAGACACAAAGTGCACCATTTGACTTAACACAACGAACAAGTATCTGAAGTGGACACCTGATCTCCTCTTTGGAGTCATAGCCAAGTTAAAGGTGCGACATAGGTGCTGTCTGTCGCCCCTGCCAGCAAGAAAAAGGTTCTGGCACCCCCCTAGTTTTTTTGTGGAATTGAATTTTTTTTGTTTATATTTTATCTAGTAGCTGTTCCACTTGACAACAAAAACACTTAACAGATAGGCTGTTAGAGTAGAAGTCTTTTAACGATTTTGGAAAAAAAAAACCGGAAGGGGACATCGATTTGCTTTTCCCTTAATCAAAATGGGCCACTCCATTTAGAGCTAGTTGTTTAAAACATCTTGACGGTTGTACCACAAATGCTCAACTACTAAGCTCTATCAGTGTTAATCCTAATATAGTATTAACTCTGTTTGAACGTGAGATTAAACTATGAATCAGTAAACGCAAGTTAGGACATATTATACCCCACAATTCAAGCGGTCCTATAGATGGAGGACAAGAAGTGAAAAAGAGATTCAGTGAAAGGTAAATAGAAAACTAAAGAATGGCAGGAAAAGAAATCAGATAGAAAGTTAAAAGAAAGAAGGATACAATTCTAAACGGAGTTAAGTTTAAATATCAAAGATTTGTTCCAAACTCTATCGAAAGCTTTATTTATGTCTAGTGCCACAGCAAATAATTCTCCGAAATGAAGAAGAACAGAGGGCCAAGTTTCAGAGAAAGGGGAAAAGAAGATAATCAAAGAAGAAAAACAGAGGACTAAGCTTCAGAGAGAGGGGAAGAGAAGATCATCAAAGAAGAAGAAAAGAGGAACAATCTTCAAGAGAGAGGAGAAAAGAAGATCATCAAAAAAGAAGAACAGAGGACCAAGTTTCAGAGAGAGGGGAAAAGAAGATCATCAAAGATGAAGAACAGAGGACCAAGTTTCAGAGAGAGGGGAAAAGAAGATCATCAAAGAAGAAGAACAGAAAGCCAAGTTTCAGAGAGAGGGGAAAATAAGATCATCAAAGAAGAAGAACAGAGGACCAAACTTCAAGAGAGAGGGGAAAAGAAGATCATCAGTCGAACGTTCCTTACAGAAGCCACACTAGCGATCTGAGAAAATATTAGAAGATTTACGGTATTTCCAAATCTTTACGTTTTGAATAGATTTGAAAATTTTGGAAAGAATATAGATTAAAGGTATAGTAAAATAAGTAGTAAATTGGGAGGGGGTATCTCTTGTTCACCACAGGCTGAAAGAGGCAAGCTTATTAAAGCA
>JABUQX010055584.1:0-5000 GCA_015478945.1 Trachelipus rathkii
TGATAATGAAGTTGTCGTAGTTTTTGTTTAGCTTTAAGGTAAAGAGTTTCTAACCAAGAATATAATCTCATAATGCTTTTTGTCACTTTATTTATTTTTATTAATTTTAAAAAAATATTTTTAAATTACAGATTATTTTTTTGATTTTTAGTGAATGTGTATTATCGGATCCAGTGCAATAGATATGTGTATGAGGGTGGAGGCTGATTAACAGATATGATCCCGGTATTAGATTATATATATATTATATATATATATAATATTATTATATATATATATATATATATATATATATATATATTATAACTATAATATATTATATATATAATATATATATATATATAGTATATAGTATAGGCCCTTTCTGTTTTTAGCCAAGTGGTCAGTCCATTTATATTTTTTTTTTTGTTTTTTTTTTAATATATTGCAACTATATGATACCAACAATGAATTTCAGTGGTAATCGGACATGATTCAAAAAGTTCGAAGTATTTTTAAATAACTTTTAAAAATTCACATTTTTGTTAAATGTTGTTTTAAAAAATGAAATATCTCGAAAAGTACGACACTTAAGAGACAAAACCAATTACATATTTGAGATCAGCGTATCAAGCTTATTACAAAAATGTAAAAAAAAACAAGACAAAAAAAACAACATTTTTTTTTCATGAAATTAAATATCTCAAAAAGTAGGACACTTACAGAAAAAAACCAATTACATATTGGAATCAGCGTATAAAAATTCAGAATATAAAATAAAAAATATTGGGGGGGCTCGAGCCGACGGGTGACAGAGGGGGGGACGTGTTCCATACCCCGTAGGGGAAGGGTGGAGGAACCCCCCCGCGTCACCCAAATACCAAAGAGCGGGGGTTCCGGAGACCCTCGCCCGGAGGGGGGGAAATCGTCCTACTCTGTCGTTCCCCGGAAGGCCGAGGAGACCCCGACTCATGCTCGATACTTTGCGGTTTTACCCTTCGGGTATCCCTGTTAGTTAATAAAAAAAAAATAAAATTCAAATAGTTACGGATCCGTAAAAACGTAATGGTCCTATAGTATATTTTTTAATGCCATGGTCGTTACGCGAACTGAAATTGCATTGTTTGGTATCTATATAGTTTAAGCAATATATAAAAAAAAAAAAAATCAAAACTGACTGCATTTGTGTAAAAAAAGGTCCATGATATATGATATATGAGGTATCTTCGTATATATGATATATTTTGACATTATTATATATATATATATATAATATATATATATATAGTATATAAGGTATATATATATCTATATATATAGTATATATATATAGTATAATATAGTATAGGTAGTATGAACCAGCCAAAATTATCTCACGCGTCTGAATCCTTCGAGAAAGTTTATGATAATTTAGGAGCAGATGGTCAATTGAGACAATTATTTTAGGTTTTACTGTGCTATGTGAAGTAGGTATGCCGTCGTACATTGACGTTTTCGTTTTTAAGTGTGCTGGCATATGGAGTCGATGTAATAACAAGTGGACCCGATATCCATGAAAGGAATAAATTGAGAAACCAGGGGAAACTCGAAACTGTTAGTTTGTTGTAGTAGGTATGCCTTAAATTGTCCACCGTCGCGGGAGCAGCAGTTGACGTATACGTGTAATGTAAGAGAATAAGTGGAAAGGAGCGACCCGTCATTTTGTCAACGTGATGGACTGTGTCCAGATAATGAGCATTGACAGCAGAGAACCACAACCATCGTACCTTGGATATAGGATGTGCACTGACTAACGTTGCGATATCATAAGCATCGGAGAGCTCAATAAGTCTGTAGATGACACCGGACGAATTTCGTAGACGAACCGGAGTAACGGCGACAGCGCTCGAACAACACTCGTGATACCGATTTATAGGCTACGCGCAAAGTGAGGGAGCGCTTTCACAATAACAAGAAACCTCCAGAGACAGCTGGCCCAGGTACATTTAACACGTTTAAGTACTGATACGGTTCTCAGACGACCTCGCGACACAACGGGGTTATCGGCCACGAAAACTCGTCCAAGAGTTACACCTCTCACGAGAGGTCATCGTACAGCGAGGGTTGCATATACACGTTTAAATGTCCGTTCACTGGCACTTCACGGACAGTGGAGGCGTGTCCTATGTACGGACGAGTCCAGATTCAATCTTTATAGTGCCAATCGACATCCAAGAGTGTATCGGCAGTCCAACGAACGATATGTTACTTGTAAAATCAAGGGTAAGTGCCAATACGGTGGTGGGGCGGCTATGATCTGGGGAGGTATTTCGCTAAACGCCTGTACAGACCTCCAAATCCATATTTCATGTCTTATGCGCTCTACATCGGTCCGGAGTTCGTCCTTATGCATGATAATGCTGGACCTCTCAAACGGCCAGGTGTTTACAGCGATTATCTGCGGAAGGTTTTCAAATCGACAGATTCTGGTAGCTCGCGTACAGTCCGGACTTTAATCCCATCGAGCGAGTGTGGGGCATGCTGGAACGAGGACTTCGACAGTTCAACCCACTCCTAATGACCCTGAATAATCTTCGACTAGCCCTTGGTCGACATACAAGACGCGATCCCTCAGATTGACATACAGAACCTATCCAGGCATGTGGACGACGTGCCAGGCCGTCATTACGGTGTTCGATGAGGTGGTCATATACTGGTACTTGGAGGGCGACGCCATCAAACATCAGTCTAATGGACAACCCATGATACTTACAGGTTATTGTCCGCGTTTGTTATCGCCATACACCTATGTCCCGTCCCTATGCACACGATTTTGTAGGGCACTTCCCATACCTTTTTATACCCAATATATGTTATATTGTGGTGCCTCTAGACATGTATGAAGCCATATTAAAAGATTGTGGTCCTACTTTATAGTATTTTCATACGGTTAGTACCTTTTGCTGCAGTGGATGCGCATGAATTTTTTCTGGGTAAAATATATATAATATAGTAGAGTATTATACTATATAGTATATAGTTATTAGTATAGTAATATATATATATATATTATTATATAATAATAATTAAATATAGTATATAATATATATATATTATCTATATATATAGTATATATATAATATAATATATAGGTCAGCCTCCCGAAAGCAACATGCATTTAAACAAAAAACTTTACAATACAGAAAATAAATAAAAAATAATTTAATAAGAAGATATTTATCCATGAAAGTAAAAAAAAAAATAATAACGCTTTTGAAAAATTTAAAATTGTTAAATAATGTTGAAAAATCTGTATGATAATGAGAAGAAGAACGAAGGACTCCATCGTTTCGAGTGAACGTCAAAGATGCCAAATATGTCGATTTTTTCTAACTAAAAGATATCCTCCAAGGTAAATCACAAAGATGGGACAGAGTCGGGGTTTCTGCGCCGTATGCCCGGGGTACGGAGCAGGGGGGGACTTCGTCCCCCTCTGTCCTCCGTCGGCTCGAACCCCTAAAAAGGAAATAAAAAGAAAAATTAACATTTTCTCCAGAGGCATAATAAAAAAACAATTATTTGGCAACCCTTGCCTCAGCACTCCACTGCAAAAAATGGAAGTTGACGAGAGCGTATGCTGCTACGTTGAAATGAGAGCTTACGCTGCCAGACCAAAGATTATACTAATATTTAGGTCGTTATTAATAAATATTAGCAATAAAAGAATTTTTTTTTTAAGTTTCATCGATGAAATGCTGTGCTAATCAAAATGTTAAATTTTATTTTCCTGTAGCTGTTATAGTATTTTAGTTACATGCATGATGCTTTCGGAAGGCAAGCATATATTATATATATTATATAAAATTATAGTAATATGATATATATATATATATAAGTTATGACATATATATTATATATACTATATATATATATATATATATATACTATATAATTATATATAATTATATAATATATATATAATTATAAATATTATATATATATTATATATATATAATATATATATATAATATATTATATATATATATTAATTATATATATATATATATATATATATATAGTATATATATATATATAGTAATATATATTATATAATATATATATATATATATATTATATATGATATATTAATGTTATATTCATAGTATTAGTATTATATATAGTAATAGTATATATCAAAATTGCTTAAGCGATATTTTAGTAAGTTCAAATGGCGATACTTGCCGTAAAAAATATCAGTGATTATATTACGAAACGATACTGTATAAAAAAAATAATGACAGTTCACATAGAATAAATTTACATAATACGAAAAAATACAATACAACGCTGACTATCCCATCTTTAAAAAATTAAGGGGCAGTAAACCTATTGTTTATTCACATCAGCTGGCTTCCGTTTCAAAAAGCACCAACATTTGGCGATACTTGTCAATCAAGTCTCGATGGGTTTAAGTACACTGCAAAAATTTGTCCTCAAATTTTGTCTACAGAAAAATTTTTATACACGGCAGAAAAGACATATTACTTATAGTAAAGTATCACCGATTTGATTTCGCTTTATAAGAAAATGACTGGAAAAATTCTCGTTGTGATATTTTTTACCAACTCTTTCGTTGGGAGATTTTTATGCGGGTTTGTTTTCCCAAACGGAAAGAAACACTACAGCAACACTATAAATATGGGGAGCGTCTAATCTTTATAAATTCTAAAAAAATTTTATTTGGAAAATGAATCAAGCGTTTGAACGGTTTATGTGAAACCTTGCATTCAGAAAAGTTTTCTTGCTAACTCTTACTCTGCTTTCAATCCCCCTCTCCTCTTCTTTTTTTCTTATAAATTCTTATAAAATCTTTGAAGGTAATCCTCAACAGCTGTGTTTGTTCCATTCATCATCCTCCTCGATGTCATTGCTCGCAGCTGTCTTCCCTTTCGCTTTTTCGATAATTCGATAAATTAAATTATCAAGTTGGTGATTTTCCCTAGAGATCGTTTCGCATCTAAACCGACCCTCTTCAAGAAGAA
>JABUQX010055584.1:7500-22500 GCA_015478945.1 Trachelipus rathkii
ATATCTTTACCTAAAACTCACAGTTTTGTCACTATCCAGAAAGAATGTCATCACACTTGGGGAAAAATGATGTTTGGGAAATTTTGGACTCCCAAATTTCCTGTGTTTCGGGAAGTTAGATCTTTCATTTATAGAAGTGTTTTGCCCGTTTTGGCTATCCTCTATAATTCAAGGTCTTAAATTTATTGAAGATATGACTAGAATATGAAAACTCTCTCTCTCTCTCTCTCTCGTCATCTTATCTCATCTCTCAATCTCTCTCCTCTCGTCTCTCTCTCCTCTCTCTCTTCTCCTCTCTCTCTCTCTCTCTCTCTAAAGTTATTATTATTATTATTATTTAATTAATTATTATTATTATTATTATTATTATTATTATTATTATTATTAATTATATTATTATATTATTATTATTAATTTTATTATTAATTATTATTATTTATTAGTAGTAGGTAAGTAGTAAGTAGTAAGTAGTAGTAGTAGTAGTATAGTAGTAGTTAGTAGTAGTAGTAGTAGTAGCGGGAAAGAGTATCATAAGAAAAGTAAGTAACAATTGTAAAAAGTAATAATTGTAATCAATATAATTATGAAAAAATTATAACGATCTGGTAATTAAGAACTGTGATACAATTTTTTCTAGCAAAAAAAACTCTTTCTAGCTTGAAATTTTTTTTCTTGTTAACAACAGGAAAATTAAAAAAAAATAATGTTATGTATAGTACACCTGCCCTCGGATATTACGAAAATTAGCTAGGGATTTTGTTATCTTATTTTATTATATTTTTTAACTCAAATTTTTTATTCCAATCAATGTGGTAGCTATATAAACGATAGCAAATTTAAATAGTCAATAAAAAATACAATAATCAATAATAATAATCAATAATAATTAATAGTGCCAACCCTGACTAAAAGTGATAATAATAGAATAATAAATAATAATAATAATAATAATAATAATAATAATAATAATAATAATTAATAATAATAATAATAATAATAATAATAATAATAATAATAATAATAATAATAATGAATCATCAATAGTAATAAATATTAATAAATAATTATAAAGAGAATAACAATGAATTAAGAATAATAATAATAATAATAATAATAATAATAATAATAATAATAATAATAATAATAATAATAATAATAATAATAATAATAATAATAATAATAATAATAATAATAATAATAATAATAATGAATAAATAATAATAATAATAATAATACATCAATAATAATAAATAATAATAATAATAATATAATAATATAATAATAATAAATAATAATAATACTAATCATAATAATAATAATACATAATAATAATATTATTCTGCTTTCTGTTTCCTCATTTTCTTCAGTTAATGATGATGAAGGCATTAGGTAAATATATTATAAACATTCAAGAAAAAAAAAAAGATTTGAGGATTAAGTTGGAGTTTTTATAATATAATAATTTAAATAATATAAATATAATAATAATAATAATAATATAAAATAATAATTAATAATAATCAAATCAAAAAATATTAATCATGATCACAGTTACATTTTCGATCCTTTATAGAGATACAACATAATTTTAATAGAATATTCTTACAATTTCATAAGCCAATAAATTAGGATACAATTTCCCTCCTATCTGAAATGGGTCTACTGATTGCAACACGGTGTTCAGTACTTTCAGCTCCACCTAATTTTGATTTCTGTATATTTTCATCATTAGCACATCATCTTTGTTTAATACGTCATTAGGAGCATCACATATGCTAATGTCTGTCTTTTCCTTTCAATAGTAATTTAATTGTTTTAAATTTACAATAATAATAATGGTAATTAAGCATAATGATAATTAATACCCAAGTAGTGACTATCCCGACTCAGTGTAGGCTGTATGAGTTTTCATACCTCAAACTTGATGTATACAAAAATAATATTAATAATAATGATAAAATATATCAATAAAAAGACTATATTATATAACTAATAATGAATAATATATAATAATAATGAATAATAATATATAATAATAATAATAATAGATAATATAATAATAATGAATAATAATAATAATAATAATCAATAGTAATAATGAATATATGCAATATTAATAATCAATATATAATCGAATAATAAATAATAATAATAATAATGAATAATATATATTATAATGAATAATAATAATAATAATAATATAATAATAATAATAACATAATAATAATAATAATGATCATAATCACAAATCAGAATTACAATTAGAACACAATTACAAATTACAATGACAATTATAATTACAATTAGCAAACTACAAACACCTACAATTACATTACAATTACATGATTACAATTACATTACATTCATATATAATAATAATAATAATAATAATAATAATAATAATAATCAATAATAATCAATAATAATAATGACGAATAATAATATATAATACAATTATATACATAATAATAAAAATAATAATAATAATAATAATAATAATATAATAATAATAATATAATAATAATTAGCTAATGATATTAATAGACCAGTGGACTATCCCAATTGATAAGTAACTATAGTTTTTTCAATACCTCAATAATTATGTTACAAAAATAAATAATAAATAATAGTAATAATAATGAATAAATAATAATAATAATAATAAAATAATATAAATAATAATGAATAATAATAAATAATAATAATAATAGTAAAATAATAATAATAATAATAATAATATAATAATAATAATAAATAATAATATATAATAATAGATAATGAATATAATATAATAATAATAATAAATAATAAAAATAATAGATAATATAATAATAATAATAATAATAATAATAATAATAATGACATAAAATAATGAATAATAATAATAATAAATAAAAGAAAGAAAAGAAAAAGATAAGAAGAAGAATTTCCTAATATATAATAATGAATAATAATAAAATAATAATAATAATAATAATAATAATAATACTATAATAATAATACATAGATACATATACATATACATAAATATGTATAATAATAATAATAATGAATAATATAATAAATATATAACAATAATATAATAATAATAATAAAATAATAATAACAATAATAATAATATAATACATAATAATAATTAATATATAATAATATAATAATAATGAATAATAATACATAATAATAATAAAAATAATAATAATAATCATAGATATACAATAATAATAATAATAATATAATAATAAATAATAATAAGTAATAATAATAATAATAATTAATAACTATATGAACCTATGTTTTACAAGCTGACCAACATTTTTTGTGGTTTTATCCACTATTTACGTTTAAGCGCTTATCGGGTTAAACTTGGAAATAACCTGTCGAGTAACAACAATGTTTCCACAATGTCTAAAGTGTGATAATAATATATAATAATAATAATAGATAATAATAATAATAATAATAATATAATAATAATAATAATATAATAATATATAATAATAATAATATAATAATAATAATAATAATATAATAATAATAATAAATATAATAATATATTAATATAATACTGACAATAATAATAATAAAAATAACTGCAATGAATGAATAATATAATAATAATGAGTAAATAATAATATAATATGACATCAATAATAATAAATAATATATGAATAATAAATAATAATAATATAATAATAATAATAAAATATAATAATAATAATAATATATTATAATAATTATAATAATAATAATAATAATAAGCATAAGTATAACTACCAATCACAAGTTAATTACAATCACAATTACAATTTCAATTATAATCAGTCATAAAAATAATAATAACTATGATTCTTGTTAATAGACTTACATAATAATAATATAATAATAATAATAAGAAGAGTGAACATTAGTATTACTACTACTACTAATAAGTATAATCAATAATAATAAATGAATAATAAATAAATAATTAATATAATTGAATAAAATAATAATAATAATAATAATAATTTAATAATAATAATATAATAATAATAATAATAATAAATAAATATAGAATAAATAATAAGATAATATAATATAAAAATAATAATAATAATAATATAATAATAATAATAATATAATAATATTAATATAATAATAATATAATAATATTAGTTACTTATCAATAAAAGTTTTTTTCACTTTAAATGTAAATGCTTTTAAGGATTCTTCATTTTTTAAAAATTTAATGCGGTAATCCGTTATAAAAGTTTGGCCACTTTATAGTCTAGCTTGCTTGGTCTAGCTTTTTCTAATCTATAAAAAGGAGGATTTATGTGAGCACTATTTCGCAGTGCCCTACTTCTTCGGTTTTGATTATTTTGATAATTAGTTAACAATAAGTTACAGGCTTTATTATGTATGATCTTATGCTGCTCTTTTAAAAGGGATAGCTTTAACAGATCTTCGAGCTGCAGAATTTTAAGTTTTTTAAATAAAGGTGTTGTATGATCATAGAAGCTTCTAGCAGCGCTTAGGAGTCGTATAAAACGTTTTTGCATAGTTATAAGCGGTTGAATAACTGATTTATTTGCTATGCCGTATACTGGGAGACAATAAAGTAAAAGTGGATGCACATGAGCATTATATATCTTTTTCAGTATATATAGAGGAATGTATTTTGCTAATTTGACTAGTATATACATGTACTTTGCTAGTTTACTCACTAACTGTTTAATATGTTCTTTAAATGTTAATTTTTCATCAACTATTACCCCAAGTATTTTTGCATATGTGTCTCTTTTCAGTTCAACTCCTTTTATTTTTATGTTGAAATTATCAGTTATAGTTTTATTGCTAATAAGAATGTATGAAGTTTTTTGTACATTTAGTGTAAGTTTGTTGTAATCGATCCATGTTGCAATCTTATTTAATGTGTCTATCGTTTTCTCTGGTAGGATGTTTGGATCTTTATCACTTATTAATATTGATATGTCATCGGCAAAAGCGACCATGAAAGAGTCGTGTGAGTTAAATATGTCATTAGTATAAAGAGTAAATAGTAAAGGGCCAAGTATAGATCCTTGTGGAACACCACAATTTATTTGCAGTTTATCCGAGCGTATTTCACCCAATTTGATATACTGTGATCTTCCTTCTAGATATGTTTTAAACCATTGTAGTGTATTTCCCTGAATTCCCATTTTATACATTTTTCTCAGAAGTATACGATGATCTATTGTATCAAATGCTTTTGAAAGATCCAATAAAATAAGCGCAGATGAGTTTTTGTGTTCTATATTTTCATATATTTTTTCCGTCATACAAACAAGGGCCTCAGTTGTAGATCTATTTTTCCTAAAGCCAAATTGAAGGTCGTTAAGAATGTTATTCATATTAAGATATTCTGTCAAGCGCTTTAACAGTAATTTTTCAAATAATTTGCTAATCGTTTGTGAAATTGAGATCGGTCTATAGTTTGTGGGATCATTTTTATCACCTTTTTTATGCACAGGAGTGACACGTGAGACTTTTAAAATTTTTTGGAATATTCCCATGTGACAGGAGATGTTAAAAAGGTCTTTCAGAGGGGAGGCAATTATGTCGGCAATTGTTTTGTAAATGTGGTTTGGAATGGTAAAAAGATCGCATTTCTTATTTTTTAGTTCAGTGATTATCGTTTTGACTTCTGAAGCCACAATATTTTGAAAAGAGAAGCGAGAGCCACACTGTCCCATGAAGGTCTCAAATGCGGTTTGACTTGGAGGCCTGCCTACCGCAGTTTGCTTACCAATGCTTACAAAGTGCTTATTGAGTTGGTCGGCAATTTCCTTTTGTCCTTTAATTATTTCTCCTCTTATTTTTAGTTCGTTTATTTTGATTGTTTTTGATTTATTTTTGTTGACTAATTTGTTAATTAAACCCCATGTAGTTTTTGAATCATCATATGCTACATTAAATTTATTTGTATAATATTTCCTCTTTGCTTTCTTCAAGACGATTTTTAATTGTTTATCGTAATTATTATATAATTGAAAAGGTATGACGCCTATTTTATAATTTCTATAGAGTTTATGCTTTTGGTTTATAGAGTTTATTATACCAGGTGTAATCCACGGATTCTTAATCCTTTTTGGGCCTAATCTTTTGGTTTTTATTGGGAAAGAATCATGATAGCTCGTGTTTAGGGAGTCTAAAAAGCAGTTAAATTTAGTATGTATGTCTATCTCCTCATTTTGTATGTATGAAAAATCTAACTCATTTATTTTATTTCTAAAATTTCGCCGGCAGTTTTCGTCATCACGCCTGTATTTTATAGTGGTAAGAGTTTGTGTTTTATCGATACGGAATTTTACAAGACAGGGATAATGATCCGAAATATCTGTCTTGATTACAAAAGATTTGATATCAACCTCAATATTGCTCCATATATGGTCGATTAAAGTTGGATTTCTGTTCTTAATGGTATTAGGCCTGGTTGGTACGGTTATGTAATTAATCATTCCATTTGACATCATTACATTTGATAAAGCATTCTTCCCAGAAGAGGAACTATTATTACCTAAATCAATGTTGAAATCACCAGCAATTATTACCTTTGTATTACGCAAATATGTTTGCATTATAACTTCGAGAGATTTTATGAATTCCCTTTTCGACGCATTTGGGGGTCGGTATAAGCCCACTATTATCATATTAAATGATTTATTCACAACGCGAACGGCAAGTACTTCTATAGTGTCGTCGATTTGAGAGAATTCTACTTTTGTGTTATCGCAAATATCATTTTTTAAGTAAAGAGAGATTCCCCCTCCTCTTTTATTTCCCGGTCTAACAATATGGTATCCCTTATATCCTGGAAGTGTATACAGCTCTTTATTGTAGTCATTAAGAAAAGTTTCGCTGAGTACGACAGCATCGGGATTAATATTTTGATAGCCTAAATAATTAAGAAAATCTTCGTAATGTTTATGAATACTTCTTACGTTAAGATGTAACAATGCAAAATTGTTTCTTTCAGTTGGTATATTAATTGAATTTTTTAATAAATCCGGAGAGATATATTCAGTATTGGGTCTTATTATTAAGAGGAATTTCGTCCCAACTTACAGCTGCGAGAATATTAACTAATAAAATAATAATAATAATAATAATAATAATAATAATAATAATAATAATAATAATAATAATAATAATAATAATAATAATAATAATAATAATAATAATATCAAAAAATCGAAATTTATTAATAACATAACAGTAATAAGAATACTCGATATATAAAACAATAATAATAATAATAATAGATGTAATACATAAGAATAATTAATAATGACTAATATATATAATAATATGATATAAAGTTAAGAGAAAAAAAAAGAAAGATATAGCGAATGGGGAAAGAAGATATAAATAAACAAATTTAAGAACGATTATTCAAATTCAATATATATCAATCTAGTATTCTAGTTAACAGTGATTTATCTAAGTGCCCCAAATGTACTATATTTTGTCTAGTGAAATTATATTTGTAAATATAATAATAATAATATAATAATAATAATATTATAATAATATAATAATTATAAGGAGAAGAAATAAATAATAAAAAAATTAATTATGAATAATTATATAAAGTAAATATATTTTGTAAATATCAATAATCATAATAGCAGATAATAAAGATATAATAGTAAACAATAATAAATAATACAAATATAATAATATAATATAATAAAATAATATAATAATATATAAATATAAATAATAATATAATAATAATAATAATAATAATAATAAAAATAAAAAATAAAAATAATAATGAATAATTAAAATAATCATAATAATAATAATAATAATAATAATAATAATAATAATATAATAATAAGTAATAATATTAATATTAATAATAATATATTGGTCATAATGATAATAGCAATTATATTGATAAAACTCATATTATATTAATAATATCGTCGATTTTCAGTACATAAATCCCTACTCCTTTTATACAAGAGGCGTTACGTTGACGGAGGTCAAATAGTTGTTTAATTCTTCTTCATTTTTGATTTTAATAGATTCACTATTAGCGCTCTTCTTAACATGGAGAACTCCGCTTTTAAAATAACAGGCATATATAATGTTCCTATGATCTTTCCTTATTTTCAGAGCGCGTTCCAATAGCTTTTTCTTTCTTGTTGTTAGGAATTCATTGATGAATATATCCGGTTTCTCTCTTATGCACGCTGATATTAACCGACTTTTAGCGGAGTCATCATTAACTTTAAATCGAATAGGTCGTTTATCATTATTTTCTGTTCTTTTTTCACCTAGTCGAAACGCTTCAGTTATTGTATTAGAGGTAAGTTTGATTTTCAATTTTTGTTCGAGCAATCGAGTAACGGTCTCTTTACAGACTTCCCCCTCATTTGAGACAGGTATCCCAGCCCCGCTTATCACGCATATATTTTTCACGTTTTCTTGTTGTAGTAACTCTTGAGACTCCTCTATAGTTTTAATCGTACTCCTTATTTCTGATAATTGAGAATTTGCGCTGGGACTGGTAACCTCATTGATTTCAGGTTCAGAGCTATTTAACTTGACCTGTAATTCAGCGATCTCATTATTTTTTTGTTGTTTGAAATCGTTAAAGGCGTTTTTGATAGTATTTAATTCTTCATTAAATGATGCTTTAATTGATGCAATTTCTTCCTTTAGACTATTGATGATTGCAAGTAAATCCAGTGTTGCAGTTTCATTCTCAATGGGATTGTAGCGTTGGGAGAGTGGGGAGTTAAGAAGTTCGTTTTCTTGGCTTTCAGTCAAGGTTTCATCAAAAGAGAGTTGTTCTTCCTCTTCAATCCTATTTACCCTCCCTCTCCCACTCCGTCTTCCTCTCCCCCTCCCTCGGTTTGTGTTGTTATTTCCATTGTTGTTGTTGTTGTTGTTGTTGTTGTTGTTGTTGTTGTTGTTGTTGTTTCTGTTTCCCGTCATTTTTGTTCACGTTTATTTTGATTCAATGCACTACAATGACAATATTACTAATATTCTGAATGCTGTATTGAATTTTTATTCACTTAACGTTTTTAGCACTTTTATCTCACCACTTGATACTGTTATTATTAATTTGAGGGGCAATTTTTTTCACTCACTCGTTTCTGCACATCTGGCACTCAAGGAGCACTGTGTTAAACACGTCTGCTCTGGACGCCGTCCAGACTAAAATGAATGAGTCACAGAAGATTTTACTCTTCGTCAGCGGGATTCGAACGTTGGACTCCGCGTTGCTGAGTTAACAACAACCGGATGAGTCACAGAAGATTTTACTCTTCGTCAGCGGGATTCGAACGTTGGACTCCGCGTTGCTGAGTTAACAACAACCGGATGCTCTAACCACTAGGCCATCCACGTCCCCAAAAAAGAACGCTTCAAACGTAGTTTTTAAAGCACCCGGTTTTCTCATCCCATAAATGCTGAGTACTCAAAGTATAATAATAATAATAATAATAATAATAATAATAATAATAATAATAATAATAATAATAATAATAATAATAATAATAATAATAATAATAATCTTTCATATTCTAGTTTATGTAATTGCAAAATAAGGCTTTAATAAAAACAACAATTTAAAACTAAGATATTATAATGCAAGTCTCAAATTTACTTTATAATCTTATAAATAAAATTAAACAAATTTGATTCATCTTGCTTAAATTTATAAATTTTCATTTTATTTTATTCTGAAATTTCTTTTTTAAAAAAAAAATCAAAAAAGAAATTACGGTTTGAAAACATATTTTGGTTTAAACTCTCTTGAGTCTCGTAAGGGACGAGAAGAAGGAATAAATACCACTACTTGAGGACTTAAAACATAAAATCCTTTCCCCTATTTTAAATTAGAATTAGGGAGAGAGAGAGAGAGAGAGAGAGAGAGAGAGAGAGAGAGAGAGAGAGAGAGAGAGAGAGAGAGAGAGAGAGAGAGAGAGAGAGAGAGAGAGAGAGAGAGAGAGAGAGAGAGATATGGATTAGTGCAAAAGGGTATTAGAGAGCTAATAGACAGACAGACTGACAGGCACAAGATAAAAATGAGAAAAGTTTTAATATGACTTATGTAACTAAAGTTTGTAAAGCATAATTATGAATGTAGGTACCATAACAGAAATAGTTTCAGACAATGATATTTTATTAGCATTTTTACAAGTTAATAACCTTATTTTAAAGTCAGAAAATTTGTGAAATATATAAGAATAAATGTAGAATCTTCAAGATAAAGGAAAAATTCTTCTTCAGTTATAAAATTGGAATATAGAGTAGAAAATGTAAGATAAGTTAAAAGAGATAAAGATATGATAAAGTAAATAGAAGAAAATATCAATAAAGGAAAGTTAAAATAGATAAAGAAATGGTAAACATGATAGGAAGAAAGAAGAAAAAACATTTGATATAGGGAATTAGATAAAGAAATGATATAGAAGAAAAGGGAAGGTAGAAGAAAAGATGATATGTAAAAGAATAAGATCTAAAGAGCCAATAAAGAGGAAATAGGAATAGTGATTAAAGAGGATAAGTTAAGAAAAATGAGATAAAAAGGATAAACGTGATAGGAAGATCGAGAAGGAATATAAGGTAAGTAAAAGAAGATAAAGAGGAGATGGGAATATAAAGGAAATAATATCAATTAAGCAAAAGAAGGCAATTAGATTATGAAGAGATTAGAGAATTAACTAAAGTTAAGCAAAATTAGATAGAGAAATCATAAAGAGGAAATGTAGAGAGAAATTAAAGAACATGAGTTAAGAAAAAGGTAAGGAAAGATAGGAAGATATATTATTAAAAGATAAGCTAAGTAAGAGAAGATAAAGAAATAATAAGGAAGAAATTGGAAAATAGAAAAATAATATTTTAAGTTGAAGGTAATAAAGAATGAAAAAAGGGAAATAGGAATTTAGAGGTAGGAAGATGTTATGGAGATAGTGAAATGGATATAAGAAAAGAGGTAAAAGAAAAGGAGAAAACATGAAGAGAAAGCAATGCATTTAAGAAGATAAGTTAAAGAAAAGGAATAAAATATGATAAATAAGAGAAGATAAAATAAAAAGATCAGGAGAAAAGAAAAGGAAAAAAAACAATGTGTTTCAAGCCTATAAATTTAGTTTGATCAAGGAGAAATTTGGGTTTGTGATTCCTTTTATTGTTTCTTGAAATTTCACTTTAATAAATTGCAGAACAATATTGAAAGGATAAAAAGTTTGTCCAAGAAATAAAAATATTGCTTGATGGGGTTTCAGAAACGAAAAACACTTTTCTCCATTTTGCCGTGCTAACCTAAAAAAAATCAATTTATATTACTTAACTATATGGAAAGACATTAAATAAAAAAAATTTGTTAAGTAAGCAAACCTTGTTAAGTTCATTTTATTTTTATTTTTATTTTTTTTTCTGCTAGTTGGTTAGTTGATGACGTTAATATTAAATCTTCGTGGTAACCAATGCTTTTAAAAATTCTATATATAAAAAATTTCCATAATCGAATATCAAAGTTAAAAACAATCTCCATAACAGTCCATGTAGGTTCTAACTATCCACGAATGACCGAAAATGAGGGTAGAGCCAATTGGTTGGGAGTTTTAAAATTAAAAGAAGATTACCTATATATAAGCAGTTATCTTTTACGAATGCATGGCAGACGGAGTATGGGTCTTTCACTGGGAAACTTTGTCCCACATCCGGTGATGATACTACTATATCTTTTTTTCTAATATAAGTCCTATTTTCTTGTTTCCTACCAAAACATGCTGACAGTCTCTAGATTAAATAATATTTAATATTTAGTAATATTTAAGATTTTTAAATGCAATTTTAAATTTGAATTTCAAAATTAATACTAACGCAATTTCCAAATAAAATAATTATAATTAAAAAAAACAACAACTTAAGATAAACAATTTATTGGTGCTGAGACACAACATCAGCCATTAATACTTTGATATGAGGAAATGTAAACAAAATTAAAAATTATTTTAGAGACACAAATACATAACAAATACATAGATTATCAACGTATAAAACATCGATTTTTTAATGTAACCGATGATTCGATAGGCTTCCCCATGCAACACTCCCACATCAAGATTTTGTTTTAATATATATATATATATATATATATATATATATATATATATATATATATATATATATATATATATATATATATATATATATATAATTATATATATACCAGTGTACATATATATCTTCATATATATATATATATATATATATCATTGAAATATTTTTATTAAAATTTTGTATTTTCCACTTTAGAAGGTTTTTTTAAACAATAAGCATAAAGGAAGATAAATTGCCACGCTTCAAACGGTTGTAATACGAAGAAGCTAATTAAAGAAATAATAAAGTTTAAATCTATGTAAACTAACGTAACTCAACATAACCTTACTTAACGTATCATAACCTCACTCAATGTAATTTATTTTCATACTTATAAAAGTTTGTAGATATTGTTCGATAATAAACCTAGAAAAAATGAAAAAAAAATGACCAAATTTTTTTCTTTTTTTCCCCCACAAACAATATACAGGAGAAAGATCCTACCGAATACCTTATATATATATATATATATATATATATATATATATATATATATATATATATATATATATATTCACCATTTCTTATTTATATATATATATATATATATATATATATATATATATATATATATATATATATATATATATATAAATATATATATATATATATATATATATATATATATATATATATATATAACTATATATATAATAACATATATATATATATATATATATATATATATTCAGGCTTCGGTTTACCACCTGTTGGTTTTTAAGGATTATGATAAGGTTTGTAAAGTAAACACAAAGTTAGTATTACAGATAAAATCTTATCATAACCTGAACGAGCAGGGACCTAAACCGAATATATATATATATATATATATATATATATATATATATATATATATATATATATATATATATATATATATATATATATATATTTATATAGAACAAATTTAAGATATATATACATATGTCAGGCTTCGGTTTACCACCTGTTGGTTTAAGTTACGATAGGTTTCTATATACAAATTGAATAACCAAGGAAACATAACACATCCCTGCCTCACTCCGCTTTTAATATTAAACCAATATATATATATATATATATATATATATATATATATATATATATATATATATATATATTTATATACTACTCTCTTCTCTCCATATCTATATCTATATATATATATATATATATATATATATATATATATATATATATATATATATATATATATATATATATATATATATATATATATATATATATATATATATATATATATATATATATATATATATATAAGTAGTTTTTGCTCTCTCACTCTTTTCGATATGAAGGAATAGAGTTATAGGTCTGAAACTTGGAATATAATCTATATATGGGATAAGGACGAATCCGTGTAAATTTCAAGTCTGTAGGATGTATATAGAGGGTGGTCACCCCCGATGGTGGACGCCGATATTGCGCTTACGCCTTTGTTGCTTGATCTGCGTGGGTGAGTTTAGGCCTAACGAGCGTTTGGGCGACCGAGCACTTGGAGGTCAAACAGACCGAAGGTCTGTTTGACCGACAGACACAGACAGAGCGCGCGTGCGCATACACATACACATTATTATTATTATTATTACATCGAAGATTCGATTTCCGAAGGAAATCGAATCTGAGTCGAAAAACGATCCCTGTAAGGGATCGTTTTTTTACGCCCTCCTACTTCGGATTCCACCGTGGTTTCTTCTTCGCATCCTGTTCTGAGTCCGATATATATCTACATTATTAGAGCTATCGCTTTCAAACTTGGTATATGTTCTATTTAGGTGATAAACTGATCCCATGCGAGTTTTGGTGACCGTAGGTCACCCCTAAGGGGGTGCTGCCCCCTTAGCGCCAAGGTCAAATTCGTCCTGAAAACCATGTTAGGCAACGTATCCGGAATGAAATTTGGATGTAAGGTTATATGATGACTGTCGTCGGAGACGAGATTGCGTTTCGTCCCCCTGTAAGGGGGGACGCTGCCCAAAAAATTAAAATTGATCGTAGAAGACTGAAACTTGGAGGCTGGGTTGAGGAGTCGGAGACGGAGACGGAGTTGGAGTCGGATTCGGATTCGGAGTCCAGGGACCCCACCGGAGTGGGGGTCCCCCTTTGAAAAAAAAAGAAGAAGAAGAAATGCATGGAATGCAAAACAGAGGAAGAAGAAGAAGAAGGAAGGAAGGAGGAAAGGAGGAATGAGGAAGGAAGAATGAGGAATGAGGAGGAGTCTGAGGAAGGATTCAGAGTTGGTAGTGTCACCGGTGCTGGAGCCACTGCGCTGCCGACATAGTAAACATTCATTTAATAATACAAGATCATTACTGTTTACATAACTGCTTCTGTTCTAAGATGTACATATTGTCAATTGCATCGCATCTTGCAAAGATAACCTTTATTTTCTAAATGTTGAAGACTAACATTTATATTTTCAAATCTCATTTTCTTTTTATAAACGTTAACTAATTTTTTTTTTCCTAAGTTGAAACATACATATACTGTTTACTATTTTTATAAGTTTTTATTTTACATTTATACTTTGTGTTTTTATTTTATTATTTTTAATTTTTTTTTTTTTTATTTTTATTTTTAAATTTATTTTTCTAACTTTATTTTTATATAATTTTTTTTTTTTTATTTTTTTTTTATTTTTTTTTTAATTTTTTATTTTTTACTTTATTTTTATATAAGTTTTTATTTTAGATTTATACTTTGTGTTTAATTTTTTATATAAGTTTTATTTTGCACATATACTTTGTGTTTATTTGCTTTATTTTCATTTTTATTTTTTTTTTATTTAAATTTATTTTCTAACTTTATTTTTATATAAGTTTTATTTTACATTTATACTTTGTGTTT
>JABUQX010055584.1:32500-35873 GCA_015478945.1 Trachelipus rathkii
ATATCTAGTATATATACTATTCATATAGAGAAACCTTTTCAGTTAGCTTTCATTGTTTTTCCTCATAATAAAGCTCATACTCTCGAATTGTATCGAGTGCATGTTCGAGAGAGAGAGAGAGAGAGAGAGAGGAGAGAGACGAGAGATGTGAGAGAGAAGAGAGAGAGGAGAGAGAGAGAGAGAGAAAACCCACATCTGAACCGATCAAACAAATTTACTAAGTATTGCAGGACTTGACAATGCAAACTGTTAATGAAAATCTGACAAACGAGCGAGCAAAATAAAAAGCATTACTTTTATATATTAAGTATATATATATTATATAATAATAATATATATATATACATATAATATATATATAGTATAGTATATATATATATATATATATTATTATAATATATAATACATATATTATATATATATCACTCACTATATATAATACATATATTTATATATATACTATATATATAATATATATATATATATATATTATTATATATATATATTTATATAAAACACTACTTTTATATATATATAATATATATATATATATATAGAAGAACGAAGTATACCGTTTGGTTGATTGGCTAATATGCTTATTTTAGTATTAATACTGCGTAGAATAAAAAGTAGTTAACCACATGTTTGACATTGAATTTTACAACCACCCTTCAGGATTAGCGAGGAAGAGTCATAAGTTACTCATTTAACAAGTGTATTTAAGAACTTTAAATTATATTTTATTTTGCAGAAATTTGGCTTTTATTGTTTCTTGAAATTTCGCTTTAGTAAATTCCAGAGTAATATTGAAGCGATAAAAAGTTTGTTCAAGAGATAAAAATATTGCTTCTTGAGAGGTTTAAAAACTATCAAACTTTTCTTATCTTCCCGTGCACAGCTTCAGAAAAAATATTATTGATACTATTTTACTCTATGGAAAGATATTAAATATAGTTCATTTTATTATTTTTAATTTTTTCTCTATTAGTTCGTTGGTAGTGTAGTTAATATTAAATTTCTGTGGTAACGAATGCTTTTAAAAATTATATATTAAAAGACATTCCATAATAAAACATCAAAATTTAAAACAACCTTTATTCGAGTCCATATATTTTCTATATATACAAGAATGAAGGAATAAGGGTAGACGCAATCAGTTGGGGGGTTTTAAAATTAAATGAAGAATACCCATATGTATATGCAGAGGTCTTCTACGAATGCATGGAAAATTGAATAGGGATCTCCCAATGGTGAGGACTTTGTCCCAAATCTAGTGATAATCCTACTGTCTCTTCTTTCCTAATATAAGTTCTATTTCCTGCCAAAAACATGATGTCAGTCCTGAATTAATTTATTAAATATTTTACTAATAATTTAAATTTTTTAAATGCAATGTTAAAATTGAAATAGAAAACGGATGTCATTTCCAAATAAAAAAAATATAATAAAAAGAAAATTTAAAATGAATATAATTTATTGGTGCTGAGACATCCATCAGCCGACACTTCTTCGCTTTGAGAAAATTAAAAATTATTTTCGAGACACAACTATATAATTTCTTGTTGCCCACTCACCCAATAGCTAATTCTTATCTACAAGTGTATAGAAAAAAATAAAAAAAAGCTCTGCAACCTACACCATTTTACTGTGTGAAAATATATTAAGAAATATTAATGATTCCAAAACAAAAAATATGTTATTTTTCTTGGGGCTGAGACACCTATCAATTGATACAAGAGATAATAGTAAATAGGAATAAAAAAATTGTATATTATTGTGGATGAGACAACCATCAGATTTATTTATTCTTTTCGTATACAGCTACAAAAAGCTAATAAACAATTTTACTCACCAAAGTGAAAACTAATTAAATATTTATATATAGATTTCAGAAAAAGACTGATGAAAACTGATTTTAAAGGTTTTGACCTCTCACTCTCTTAATATGTGACAGAATTTTCTATTCAAAATTTCCTGTATTGTGTGTGCTTGTTCACGTATCTAAAATAAAAAAAATGTCTGACAAGCATATACTTCTTATTTGGCAACATTTTAACTCTTATTTGCCAAATTTTGACTTCCTTAATTGCTAATATCTTTTTCTCATTTAAATACTTTTGATTGAATTCTCTAAACGGAAAATTTGATAATTTTAAATTGGTAAAACTTTAATTAATAATTTTAAACTAGATTCAAAATGATTGGTGAGAGTTGGGGAACAATTTTGTGCTAATGGGGGAGGAAATGGAAAATTTGGCATTTGTTAAGTTTATGTATATATATATATATATATATATATATATATATTATATATATAATATATATTTATTATTATATATAGTATATTATATACGTATACGATATATATAACTTATATATATATATATATATAATATATATACTATATATATATAATATATATTATATATATATATATACTAGAAGATAGGATACTATTTTTATTATACGATATTCTATAAACGATATATAATATATATTATAAGTAGTATATATATACGTCTAATATAGTATAACTATAATATATATTATATTTAAATATTATTATCGATATCGATATAACGATATAATATATATATAATACACTATATATATTATATAATAGATATATATACTAGTCAAATTATCCTATAATGATATATTTTATGGAAATGGGAAAATATAAAAAAATTTAATATAATAAAAATGTCAAATATGAAAAAAGTTATATGGTTCTGCTCATGAATAAATTTCAAAGCAAAAGATACTAATTTTTACATAACATAAACAGATAAATGAGAAAATAAAATAAGAAAGAGAAAAAAGAAGTAGAAAAAAATAAAAGCAAAAAAAGATGCTTTTTTAATGTTTGTACGAGTCACTATTTGCTTATTTTTCAATCTCTTCAACACGAACCACAAAATTCTTTATATAAATGCATAACAAAAATAACTATTATTTATTGGACAAATCATCAGTGAATTGAGATACTAGATAATATATTAAATAGTCATCTAAGATATTATTGGAACAGGTTAAATTAAACAATGTATAAGAAATACGAAAACATAAATCTACAAAATAGTATAATATTATATTTTATTGAACAGCTTCACTCATTAATAATATGCACACTTAATTAAAAATTATTGTGAGTTTTGTTTGTTTTCTAGAACAAATTTTAAACCAATATATGTCGTTTATTAAAAGTTGTACGATCATTTTGTCATGGTCAATTTTAAATAATAAGTAACTCTTAGCGTACACTTAAAGTTTATTACAATTAATATAAACAATTCACACATATGTATGTATTTCGGAATGAACACTACCAATATCGTCTTCTCCATAAAAAGAAACCTCTATATATCCTTTT
>JABUQX010055585.1:0-7500 GCA_015478945.1 Trachelipus rathkii
TTGGGGAAAAAAGGCAGATGATATATATATATATATGTATATATATATAGAAGATATATATATATAGCATATATATATATATATTTAGAAAGATATGTATATATATATATATATATATATATATATATATATATATATATATATATATATATATATATATATATATATTCGTCACGACCATTCTTAAACACTCGTAATTTGCTTCACCCTTAGTGTTTTGCTGTAAATAGGTCACTTTACATGCTATAGTGGTATCTGAGTAACTCGAATCCCAATACTACAGCTAGTTTTTAAACTATATTAATACTATCTCACCTTTAACTTCAATCTGTCTAACGTGAGAACAGAGTAGCTTCTACGCTAATTACAGTAGGAATGACTACAACTTTAACACTAAGAACGCTGCGGTGATTTCCGAAAAGATGGGAAGGTTGCTGTTATCGCCGATGGGATGAGCAGGTTCATTCTGTCTTAAAGGTTGTTTTCCTCCTCTAAATTTATGGTTCGGTTAAATTTGTTACATCATAGCCTATGTAACCCTATATAGTCTATAGCCTGATATTAATTATAGCCTATTTAACCCTATTTAGCTTATAGCCTGATATTAATTATAGTCTATGTAATCGAGTTCATGACATGCTGCTCTAATGGCATACATCCCGTGATTCAAAGAGTATGATTCTGAGCCGGGCCAGTTTTCTTTTGGTTCTCTTTACCAAAGTTATCATAATGTTAATAAATTTTCTGTGTTTGAAGAGTGCGAATATATAGATAAACAAATATCAATATCATAGGCACCAATTGCAACTATTACTGCCATATACTTTAAACATTATTGAATGCAGTAATAACACCGTACGATGTCTTTAATTTTGTAAATCACAAGAATGAAAGCTAAAATTGTTGTAACTGTACGATTCCAGCGCATGGGCGTCGCCAGCTTAAAATTTTATAGAGCTTTTATATATATATATATATATATATATATATATATATATATATATATATATATATATATATATATATATAATATAAAAAAAAAAATATATATATATATATATATATATATATATATATATATATATATATATATATATATATATATATATATATATATATATATATATATATATATATATATATATATATATGAAAGAAGACATAAAATTAGAAACATTTGTATGGATAATTAAATGATTAATATTAAAAAAAATTATTTTATTAAAACAATAGAATATCAAATACAATATGCAATGATGGAAAATTCACAATATAGAGCAGTTGCAAATTGATATTAAAATAGTAATTTCCTTGGGTTCAAGGCAAATTTCAACTACTGCTTGAATAAAATAATCATAATTGTTAAACACCAAATTTTCTGTGTACACTCATCATAGCCAGCCCGTTTAACCTGTCGTCTTCCATAGTACTTCGTAGCCAAGTCTTGATCCTTCGCAGAGTACTGAAAGAGCGCTCTACTGTACTGGTGGTGCATGACTGGGCGAGTAGTATCATTAAAGTCTTTTTCGTCTACGGAAAGAAAGGTTCAGTCTCCTTTAAGACTTGGGGAAGATCTTTAGTTCTTAACTACTCAGTTTCTTGTCCTTCCAAATTTTGTTCCAAAGTTCTAGCTCTTCTTCTCTCTAAGTGGTAAAAGCTATAAAATGAAGATGTCTTTTCCTTAACTCATCGATTGTTATGAGGAGCATGATATGGAAAGCATGTAGATATGTCAATGCATAAGCAGGTGTATTTTCAGTAGAAAACCGTAATTCCAAAGAAGAGGTTATAGAATCCAGATACAAGATTATTAAGGATCTTCTCCAGAACTCCGTATGGTTGCTGCGTGGTTGCTGCAGTGGTGCTGCCTACCAACAATCCATTGTATATTCAGATCAAGTCCCAGTTGCTCGGCGATTTAATTAGCTTTCTTTTACCACTTCATCGGTGATTTTTTCTTCATTCTCCGATGGCTCCTAACCATTCACAGTGTGTTGAATGTGCTGCGATTTGACGATATCCAAGGTCTGGATTGAGAGCATTTCACAACCAAGCTCAACATGGCAGAGCACTTGATCATATTATGATGGAACACGACTTACATGCTGCTGATTTCAACTGAAAAGCACTTTCTCTCGTTGCGGCATTGAAAGGGTTTCTAATGCTTGCATCATCGTCCAAAGTGCTCCTTAAACACTCTGGTTGCACTTGTTGTTCAGACCATCTCGTCTGGCATAGCTTGTATTTGCACACTTTTCTTCTCAAGACTGACCTGCGAAAACGTACTATGTCCTTTATAGTTCCCATGGAGGTGATTTCGTTATTGTGTTCAAATCATTTACTACTAGGTTTAGTTTGTGTGAAGAGCAAATGGTGAAAGAACAAGTACACTTTTTATTTTTCCGCAATATTGCTTGGTTAACTCCTTCTTTGCCAGACATCGGTGAACAGCCTGTCGAACCTACAAGGCATTTCTCGGGGATCCAGTTCCTCGGTCGCGAGACAAATCGTCAATGGCTTTGCAATGGTTTTGCGTCAGTTTTGCCCTAAAGCCGTAATAAATTCTTTTGACTTCATCGGACTCTTTGTCGAAATAGCGGCAACCCTATGGAATTGTTCATTTTCCAGAAATATCAGCGGTTTCATCTGCTAGTAAGCCATACGCGCACGCTTCCTTTACCTTTATATTAACGATGTTTTCCTTTATAGTAGTACCACATAGAAAAAATTTCATTCTGAATCTGAACTGACTGGTATGTCATTTTTCTTCTCCTTTTCAAAATGGTTTTTCAATGGCTGATCCTCGGCATCTATTCGTAAGCGGCACAAATCTTGCAGCACTCCCTCACCCTGAAGCGGTAAATCGATCGTACCAGAAAATGTCACAAATGAAATTATTGAGGATAATATTTTTTTCTTCTATGATTTGCTTAGAATGCTGGTTAATTTAGATGTCTACTGGCACGTCCTGTGGGAACAATCTTGCAGCTTCAACAGCTGTTTATTACTCTTGTGTTTGTATGTCCCCTTACATACCACACATGAACATTTTTATACGAAGAAAGGTCTTATTATTAAAGAGCCTAGGACCCTCTGACCGAACTTTTTTATTTGAAGAAAGAGGGTGTTGCTTTTGAGAAGAGAGTAAATACTTCTAGGGGCAGCTACCCCCCTGCCCCCTGCCCCCTGCCCCCCTGCCCCCCTGCCTTCGCCCCCCGACTCCCCCTGACGACGCCCATGTTCCAGCGACTATTTTTTTCTTGAGAAAAGGTGTAAGGAATTATATATATATATATATATATATATATATATATATATATATATATATATATATATATATATATATATATATATATATATTATATATATATATATATATATATATATATATATATATATATATATATATATATATATATATATATATATTTTTATATTTTTTTTTTTATATATTCTCATTTACTTTCGCATTCGCAAATATTTAAAATAAATCATTTGCACTCGCACTCGGAAACTTGGAATGAGAATAAAGAATTTAGCAACTTTTGTGAGAAATTGATTAGAACGAGTTGACTAGTCTCAAGGTAGTGACAGTAATTTGAGTCACAATCGAAATCTAGCAATATTAATATTAATAGGCCCGTACTTGTGAGTATATTCTCTTGAAATCAACTGTTGAAGCAATTCCGCAATGGCATCCTTATCCAGTGTGGTTTAGGATTATTAATTCGATATTATTTCCCATGACATCGCAAACCGTAACTTTGGAAAGAAGAATTTCATCTTGGTTAAGAACTATCTAAGCAGCAAACACAAGGAAAATGTAGAAAGGAAAATGAGTAAAAGAGTAAAGTATTCCCAATTCCAGTTCTCCACCGACGAATGGTCAGATACTCAATCAGCAGTTTCTTTGTTTTCTCTGGTAGTCAAGCCGTTTGACAATTATTTCAAAAGCCAAATTTTGTGTCGACGTCATACAGGTGCATATCTCAGTGACGTATTGAATGGAATGTTGGCGAAATGGAACCTATCCCCAGATGATGTTCACTGTGTCATGAGAGAGGCTGGTGGCAGTATATAGGAAATTCTGTTTCATTCTTGAATGAACAACACAAACTCCGTCAATCATCAACATTAGAAATGTTGCGACATCTCAAATAAGAGAGCGAAGTTCTCTTAAAATATTGGTCAATTGCTGAAAACTTTAATCATTCAACCATGACTCAGTAAGAACTAATTAAAATACAGGCGAGTATTAAAGTTCGCTAACTTTCAGTAATACATGACGTTACTCTGCAAATTATGTTAAGGTTGCAAGAACTTAATTAATCTTATATATATATATATATATATATATATATATATATATATATATATATATATATATATATATATATATATATATATATATATATATATATATATATATATATATATATATATATATATATATATATATATATATATATATATATATATATATATATATTTATATATATATATATATATATATCTATATAGAATATATATATATATATATATATAATTCAATTTTTCTTTTTTCTTTTTTTTATTTTTTTAGAAATTTGTCGGGAAGCTGGTGCGGTGCGGTGCGATCCAAAGACCCGCACCAGGCACCGCACCGCACCGCACCGTTAATTTTTCTCGTGCTCCGCACCGCACCGCACTTTTATTTTTTCTTCCGCACCGCACCGCACCAGGTCGCTGAAATTTTGATGCGCACCGCACCGCACCAAAATGAGCGCACCACGCACCGCACCGCACCGCACCCTGGTGCGTCGGCCAACCCTAGTCTGCGCCATTGCAAACATATATAAAGGCACCAATATTGTGATCATTGTGTTTGTTGCCAGATTCCCATTCTGGCTCCGGCTCCTGCTTTGGCTCTAGCTCTGGCTCTAGCTCTGGCTCCGGCTCCGGCTTTGGCTCATTTGCCTGGTTTTGGCTTGGATGCTCCTATACATGATGCTTCATCTTCTCCTTCTTCTTCTTATTTCCTTCCTCCATCTTCCTCTGTAATGCATTCTATGCTTTTCAGGAGAGCCCCCCGCCTCCTGGAGGTCCTTTGGCACAATGGAAGGTATTCAAACCCTCAAAATTGAGATCTACGTCTTCAAAACATATATAAGAACACCTCATTTGACTCATTTAACTCAATTTGACTCAGCTGCACCGAGGTTACGTCATCACCTATAAGTATATTAAGTCTCAACCCTTTACCTACTCTCTAAGAAGTACCTTCTCAGAGATCAAACCAGACGTACCGTGACTAAACATTCGTAACCTCGTCTGCAACAAGGTTACGCCATCACCTATAAGTATACCAAATTTCAACTCTTTACCTACTCTCTAACACACTCTAAGTGGGTGTTCGATTACTTTTTGAACAGACCTGTAGATCTTAAAACTTTAAAGGGGTTGAAGCACCCCTTATCGACGAGTCATAACCACGTTCCCTAGTCTATAGCATGGGTACGTCATCAAAAGTGGAGCAGGTGAGGTGTAAAATATGACCTTCCTAACCCTCCCAAAAAATTTGTAATAAGTTTTAGTACAAAGCCTTCCCCCTACTACTGACATATTCAATTGTGGTAGCTCTAAATTTTCACAAAATGTATTCATATATATATATATATATATATATATATATATATATATATTTAAATATAAATAGATATATAGAATATATATATATATATATATATATATATATATATATATATATATATATAATTTTTTTTTCATTTATTTCTAAAGTCAAGAATTAGTGATTGATCAAAGGGGAGAATATTAAAGTAAAGAACCAACAAAACATTATTAATATCATCGGTCGGTACTATAAAGTATTTTAATTTAGAAAACCATATATATATATATATATATATATATATATAATATATATATATATAAATAAATAGTTAGATAAAAAGAGACATATATATATATATATATATATATATATATATATTATATATATATATATATATATATATATATATATATATATATATATATATATATATATATATATATATATATATATATATATATATATATATATATAATGAAATAATAGGATATGAATGAAAAGTATATGGTATATATTCAAATATTTTCCTACCCATTACATTTCACCTTTAGTAACATTAAATTTTTTTATGATGTACTATATCTAGTTAAAAGAAATGTTAAAAGGCACTTGCGTGTAAAAAGGAGCCAAGGGTTTCTATTTCAATTATCTCAACTTTTACAAGAGTAGGATCGGAAAGTGGGGAAACGAAAGAAAAGAAAACTATCTAAATCTGGATTTCAACAAAGAAGAGATGGTGATAATGAAAGAACATTTTTTAACTAATTTTGTTACCTCCAGAACTGATAACTGCAATTTTGTTACCCCCAGAACTGATAATTGCCCCATCTTGTTTTTCATGAACTTGATTAACGTAACAAAAAAATCTTATGGAACATTCTCCCACTCTTCTTCGATTTCCGTTTTAAGGTCTCGTAGCGACACAGAAGTTGATATTCTCCCTGAATTCTTTTCGTCAGTTTTCAGTTCGTTCCATATTAGGAACTGCTACTTGGCCACTGCATGACTGGGACATCGACGTGCGCGAGGTACTGACATGCAGTGTGAGAGATGTGAGGTCAATTTTTATTTTGCATTATCACGAAATCCTCATTGACCAAATCGGCGTAAGGCACGACATTATCCATCATTTGGCCCAACAACGAAGACAATGAATGTTCTGTAGGGTCAGACCATGGAGTAATCTCCATCGTGATTGACTGGCTCTTTTGTGCAGCACTACGCAAAAACTCTCCATGTCTGCGGTAGACCCTCCTCTTCTCTCGTTACAATGGAGACAAATCCTAGTCTCATTCTAGAAAAGAACGGCCTGCCATTGTTTCAATGTCAAATTCAAGAGTTCACACTCAAAACAAAGCCGTGATTCTTGGTATGCTGGAGTCAATTGGGAGCTACTTGCGGTCAATGAGGTATCCCTCAGTCCCTGCATCATTCTTTATTCACTAAAAGCAACCCGAGTACATACTGGAGCTGCTGCTGCTGCTGCAGTTGCACACCGATGAAGGGGTTATCTTGTGCCGCCAGTGGCCTACCCTTCCCGATTCTGATCTCTTAGTATATTCTTAAGTCTCCAGAAATCTTCTGTAAATAAAACGAAGCTCAGAAAGGCATAAATTGGCTAACCTACCCATAACAAGCTAGCATTTTCCTGTGCGGGATGTCCAACAACTTGACGAATTTGGTCTGCTTTAAATCATTGAGAAACCGAAAAGAAGCACTTATTAAGACTCAGGGGGGGAGCGGCTAAATCAAATTATTGAGAATAAATTTTCTTTCATTGTCACCTTTTCTTTGTACAAATCCACATTTATTGAATTTCTTTTTAATGTTTCTTCACTTTCCATTCCTACTCCTGTAAACGGGTGGAAAGGTAAATGTAATTACCTTAG
>JABUQX010055585.1:12500-22500 GCA_015478945.1 Trachelipus rathkii
TCTCGGCTCATGATTGGTCAATATAAAATTTTAATAGATTCTTACATGGGATTTAAACAACTACATGGAATATTATACACATAACAATGGAATTTTTTCTTTAAATTCTTTTAGGTGTTTATGACTATTAGGTGTACATAATTATTATAGTTAGTGGGCGTAGACCCCTTATATGTGGTGGTCTCACGTGACAGCCTGCTTAAGGAGGAATAAAATTAAGCAGCCCCCTCTCTTTCTTAACATTAATTACAATCAGCATATAGTAAGTAGAAAGAAGGAAAAAGATTTTACCTTGCCTTTGAGAGGTTAAGGGTAAATTCCAATCTCTTTTAAGATCTAGAAATTTGATTTAAATTTTAACTTTAAAACACCTTATTAAATAAGAACCTTTTGAATACCTCTGAAAAGGAATAATTATTAGTCATTTTTATTGGACTCTTTGTTATTCTCATTTATATCAACAAAATGGTGATACACTTTTACATTTCGGAGATTCTCTGCTACTTCTTTCCCGTGCTTTATTATATAAATGATGTTTTTATTAATTTTCACCACCCGGTAGGGGCCTGAATATAAATCAGCTAACTTACTTAAATTATATTCTTCATTTTTCACCAGAACAAATTAGCATTATGTAAATCCTTTGGAGCAAATATATTTTTATTCTTATAAATCGAGTGAGGCGCCAGATGCTGACGCATTAACGCGACCAGCTTTTCTAAGTAAGCATTGCGATTGACAGTGTCATTAAGTAGTTCATTTGCAACAAACTACTAGGCAACGCCAAATTCTGACCGAACATTAGCTAAACTGGTATAACCCCTTTGTCGTCTATGGATTTATTCTCATACGGTACAAGGCCCACGGCAAATTTTCAGGCCATTCCAATCGTTTTTTCCTACTGACATTTATCATGCACCTTAAGCTCATTATTAAAGTCCCATTGATTCTTTCACAAAATCTGTTGCTATTTGCGTTGTACGGTGCGTCATTACGAGATTAATACTAAGCAAGTTGCATACCTCACTAAACAACATAGGATAAGAAATTCAGCTTGTTGGACAATCCCTAGTAATTTGGAAAATAAAACGTCTAAACTATGGACTTGACATTTGTGTACATTGACCATCTTTTTTTTTTTTGTTTATGCCGACGACGTGAATTAGGCGATTTACCACTGCCGACTATGAGGTGTATGAGGTATATATTATAATATATACGACTTGAGTTACCAATGTTTAGTTTATGAAACATGTTAGGATTAATACTAAGCAAGTTGCATACCTCACTAAACAACTATATACAATGATTTACACTACACCGAGTACTATTTATATATGAAATGAAGTGCTAATGGCTAGTTTATCTCAGCTTGAACGTGATGTTTGATTTTCCGACTGCAGAGAACATACCCGCATCAGCAATTTCTTCTGTATCGTAGCTTCGAGCTTTCTCTATGCACAAAACTGTACTGTTTATACGCGGCATGAAGGAGCATGCTGATCCATGTTCGCGCTAGGTTAAAACTATACATTCTGTTTTCAAATTCATCAAGCTTATGATAATAATACTAGTAACTTATAAGGTTGTGCCTTATTAATTTAGTTTATATTGGACTTTTATATTAGTTAAATATATTTAAATATAACTAATAAGAATACCCAAGGTAGTATACTTAGAACCGCCTACGAGCATGCTAAAGTATGAGTATTATATATATATATACTATATAATAGTATCACGTGGAGTATTTACTATCTCTGGATCACCTTTACTATATATCGCGGATATAATATATAACTGGTCAGGAGGAACAATGTTAATTAAAAGTACAAGTGAATGTATCGAAAGAACATGTGAGTATTTTATTATTTCCTTAGTGCGAGAATTTATTATGTATTTTATATATTTCTTATGATACACTCTTATGTCCTAGGTTTACTATTGTTTATTTAGTCTAATTAACATCGTATCTGAGTTTGCTAATAAATCTTGTATTTATTAATAGTATTTATTGATTTATGTTATTTCAATTCGTTATTTTTTCGTATTAAAGAGCAAATAAAAAGTCTTCAATGGAAACTTGGACAATTCTTTTAAGGGAAAACGATCCCTTGCCATGACACAAGATTCAAATAAATAGAACTTCGAAACATTTGAAATTTGGTTACATCCAATATGACAAATCCAAATAAAGATGTTGAGAGTACCATCCTCAAAGTATCTTATATTTACGTATTTATTTATTTATTGTAGGTTTATTATTGTTAGTTTTGGATAACTTTAGACATGCATCTATATCTCCCATTCTCTAATTATGTTCCACTTTTATTTTTTACTTAATACTTTACTTAATATATAGTTATATTACCTTTATTCAATATATAGTTGGTTTGTAGGATATAAAAACGTATATTAATATATATACTATATCACTAACCTTAATAGTTAGTATTGCATCAATTATACCCACGTATATATATTATACAATTATATATATACTTAGTTATATGTGTAATGATTCTAATGAATATAAGTATAAAAGACATATTATTATATATACTATATATATATATATATTATATTAAGTGTTTTATTATAAATATACATATATCTTAATTTTTGTTTTTTTTTTTTTTTTTTTTTTTTTTTATTTTTTTTTTTTTTTTGTTTATAATTTAATATGTTAAATTAATATTAATTCTATACATAAATAATTACATACCATATATACATATATACTACGCAACTAACTATAGTTATAGCTAAAGGTTATATTTATTAATAGATGTATATAGTCAATTATATATTATATATGATATATATAAGTAGGTTAATATATAAATATAAATTAGTATATATATATCATAACATAACATAACATATTATATGAGTATAGATATATAAAATATATATATAATATATTAACATATCAAATAAAATATTATAGATAGATAATATTATGAGTGTATAATAGATATATTTAAATAAAACATATACTACTATACTACTATAAGTTATATTCATGATAAGTATATCTGCAATTGACGTTCTTAGGGAACCTCAACTTGATATAGAAAAGGAAGACGAAACACCACACCACGACATTGTCATTGTTTATTTGAACGTTTGCGTGACCTCTTTCTGGATGCACTCATCAGCCACTATCATAAATTACACTGAAAATCAAAGAATAAAAATATTAAAATATTTAAAAGATTAGAAAAAGAATAATAACTTACAAATTAAAGCCTCACTTTGTACTAACCTTCAGAAACAGAAGCCAAAGACAAAGCTGAAAAGAATTCTATAAACCTAAAACGATCTCTAATTTATATCCTAAAATTTATCAGGAATTAGTTGCGTTAAAAAAAAAAATAAAGAAAACAAGAAAAAAAAAAAAAAAAAAAAAAAAACAACTACATAGCTTTATTTAACTAATACTACTAGATATTAGTATAGCTTATATATAATATATACTATAGTGATATATATCGTACTCATCACTAGTTTTATCTATTATATAATATAGACTATAATAATTATATATTAAAATATATATTATATATATATAGTTATATATTTTGAGAGCAGGAACAGCAATTTTAACTTTTTAAGTTATTTAATTTATATTATTATCAAAATTAAGAATAAGCTGAAGTTTTAACTGAGGATACTATCTTTGTGTGTTTCGAGTTATAAGCTCCGGTTTAATCGATGATAAAATAACTTTCCAATCAATGATTTTTTTCTACCCATTACACATCAAAAGACCTCGAAGGCACTGAGAATCCCTAAAGCACTGAATAGAGACGATACGGTGTTGCCTTCCTTACAATGAGCATGTCAACGTATCCGTATGAGAACTCTATGGTTGTGTGAGAGCTCGGCTAACCCACCGTACCGAATAAGATACCTCCCCCTGTCCAAGATTTGTTATCCTCCTTCTGGATTCGTGAGATTGCATTGACACAGTTTCCGTTCCAAAAACAAATAGCAAGCATTATACAGAGCTTAATGAGTGCACAACTATTAACAATAAAATAATTATATGTATATTAATAAATAATCAATAATTAATAATATAATAATAATAATATAATAAAATAAACATAATAGATCAATAATATATAATATATATATGAATAGATAATAATAATAAATAAATAAAAATAATATAATAATAATGGCGTTCTATTTCACGATTATATAATAATTTTCAGAATTCTTCTATTACAATCGAAATAAATCACTCTCACTCGAATTTCATTTTATCATTATTATACTTCTCAATTATTTTTAGATCTCTATTCATTTTAAATGATTATAATATTCTATTATTTATTATTATTACTCATTATGATTTTCATATAAACATTTTATTTACTATTATTATTTAACTCTAATATTATAATATTATATATTAATTATGTATAACATATAAAATTATTTAATATTAATTATTAAATCATATATTATCATTTAAATATTAAAACAATATAAAATATTTTAAAGTTATTAGTTTGCCTTAATATTTAACAAATTATATTTTCAATATTAAACATTGGTTAGACTAGTCCAATTCTAAACTAAAATAAATTAACACTTACACACTCATATATATATATAAGGTTTAAATTATATATAATCTTTTTGCATCATTAATATTAAATATTAATATATAATATTATCTAATATAATATTGATTAATTAATATTTTTACTATTTCTGATGTTTCAATCCATTAAATTTTAATTATAATGATTTCTAATTATTCAATCACTTCAATATTTAATATTGTAATGATTAATATTTTTAACCTCACCTTGTAATCATTGAAATCACCTTAATTTATACTATTCCGATGAGTTACCACAATGTATTCAATTATTATATTATTATTCAGATTATTATTATTTATTTAATTATTTATAATTTTGATAATTATTATATATTATATTTAATTTAATTATATATATATTATATATTATTTAATTATAATAATATATATTATTAATTTATTATTATTATTATTATTTATTATTGATTATATAATTATTTAATTTATAATTATATATTAATTTATATATCATTATTATTATTATTTGATTATTTACATATGTAATATTAATTTATTATATATTATATATTATATTATATTTATTATAATTATTAATTTATTATTATTATATTAATTATATTAATTATTATTATTATTATTATTATTCATAATTATTATAATTAATTTATTATTATTATATATTATTATTATTATAATAGTAATATTTATTATATTTTTTATTATATATTATTATCATTCGATTATTATATTTATTCTTATTCATTTTATAATTATTTTTTAATTAATTATTCTGTATTATTGTACATTAATAAATTATTTCAAATATAATTTTTTGTTCAGAATATACATTTTACATAGTAATTTAAAAGAATGCAGAAAAGACAAAGATTCAATTGAACTTTGTAAATTCTATCTAATTATAATATAATATTAATAATATTTATTATATATTATTATTATTATATAATTATTATTTAATTTATTATAATTACTATTATATTTAATATTTTAAATTATTTATTATTCGACTAGTTTCTTAATATTAGTTGAATTATTATTATTATTATTGATTATTGATTATCTTATATTATTATTTATTATAATGGCCACGTTAATATTAATTTTAATCTTAATCTCTCACTTGTTTTATTAATTTCATTAATAATATTTATTTCAATATGCTGCATAATGGGATGCATATTATATAATCATATATATTACTATTATGACAAATTGAATCTATCCCGGTCTTTTAAGATGTAATTAGTAATATCTTCCTCAAATTTAATTATTTCCATAGTATTGATTATATATATTTCTTAAATAGTTTTGATTCATAAAAGTGTCTAAAATGGTCAATTTCAACGTCTATCTACAAACTTTCGAGCGTATTTATCTCCTTCCATAATTTTCATTTTTTATTTATTTGTTACTTATATTTTTTCAGAAAATTTCATGATTGGAATTGGCGGTTTAGAGTAGTTTAAAGTTTATTAAGTATCTGCATTAGTACATTATACAAAGTGCAAGATTATTAAATTTTCAGAAATCTGCCATTAATTAATATAAAATAAAATGCTTTGAGCAAATTACGTTGTCCAGTTGATTTAATCAGGTTTTAGAGATTCATTTTTTTAAATTTAGAGACTAAAGTAGTTATGGTGTGAAACTCTTCAAGATCCTCCTCGCTACTACTAGTCCTAGTACTATTACTATAACTATAATTTTAAAATATCAATGACCTTCTATCTTTCTTATCTCTTTTCTTGAGATAACGTGGGGTTCTTTCTTAAATTTCTTTTAAATTCAGAAGTTGGGATAATCTTTTGTTAGAATGCAACTGAACCACTCAAATCAAACTACATATTTTACGATGCGATTAGCATGAGATGGGTCTTAAGTCGTACGTCGAAACCGACTAGAGAATTAAATTATATCCTCCGGCATCACATGCATCCAATCTGGAGTACACCATTCATTCGCACCGTTAAGAATCACACTCATCACCTCAAACCAAAAAATCCTACACAAACAAACATAGATATTGCTCGGCATCACATAAGTCACAATACCAAAGTATTAATTCCATCTATGTCTTTCGTGAACATAATTAAGGGATAAAGTGACACTAATATTTTTATGTTATTTAATCAATGGTCTTCAAGCTTTGTACGATTTCCAGATGCGACTCTGCTTCTGGCCCAAATGTGTAATAATATCCTATCTGTTTGTTCATATATTCATTAGGTTCCCAATACTTTTTCATAAGTTGCCATACCTGCTAACACTCACCAAGAAAAAAATTACGAATTTCACATGCACCCCTATCCTATTCACCTGTATATATTATATATATATTTATATATAATATTATAATATATATTAATATTAATATATATATAATATAATATTATTATATAAATATTATATATATACATATAATATAATATATATATATATAATATATACTATTATATAAATTAATATTTATATATATGAATATATATATATATAAATATACTATATATACTATATACTATATATATATAATATATAATATATATATATATTAATATTAATATAATTATAAATTAATATATATATATATTATATAAATATATATATATTATATATATATAATATAATTATATATTATATAATATACTATAATTAATATATATTTATATTATATTATATTATATATATATAATATATATATTAAATGATCTTAATGACTCAGATTGCATTTAATATTATGGCATATAATAATTATTTAATTAATTAGAATCTTGGTTAGTTTGTATAATTCTACTTGATTGAATGAAGAGCCAATCTTATGCTCTGAGTTCATATGCGTAATATTTATATTTCTCATTTTTTTGTCTTACAAAAATTATCATAACATCTTAAACGTAATTGCTATGCATAAAATATTGTTGACCCAAATAGGAAGCAAGTAATTAATATTGCAGTTTGTAGCTCTTCAGTAGGAGATTCAATATATGACTCAAATAAATTTCGGCCCCATATTTCACCAATATCAACTTGTACTCCAGTATCTTTAAATTGTATTTTCCTACTACTCGTTCCTGATCCTAATGGTATTGAAAATCGTTCTAATTTTTTCCAATTGAGTGAAAATGAATTTTTTATTGGCTCGTCTGTGAATCCTTCAAAATCTTTTGGAACATTCTAATAAGGTCTTTTAATTTTCCCTTTAACTTGCGCTCAACATTTGTTCGAACTTTTCGTATACCTGAGAATAGAAATAATTCAGTAAAATATTTCTCGAGTTTTCGTTTTCAGTCATACACTCATAAAACAGTATTTTTAGCTTTCTTATATTTCACAAGCAAGGTTCTTAGCTCACCATTTTGAAAGAAATTTCTTTTTCATTGTTTATAAAATCAATTTCACTTTGTTCAATCAGCTTCATAGTATTTAAGCAATTTATTTTGTCAAAATATCTGCCAGGTAATAACATACTTATATTATCAGATCAACTATTTTACATACCTAGCAGTTAGCAAATTATATTAAGTTACATCTTATTAAGTCTCAAGTATGATTAAAACTATATACTCGAAGTTAATTTTGACTCATCTTGATAACCATCTACATTCTGCATATTATGAGTTAATGAATTAGAATTAAGGATTTATTCATCACAGCTTATGTCGCTGCACCCCAGTGATTGTAAAAACCCACTATGCTTCTACATGTATCGGATCATTCACCTGTAACCCGAGATTGAATGGTACACATCTTTTTAAATTAATTCATCCAGAAGTCTCAAATTCGTTCTTTTCCATAGCTGAGGTAATAGTATATAATATACAAGTTCAGACTTACCAGTCTCTTCCCCTTCAGGTAATACCAAGGGATGAGGTTTGAAAATGGGGATTAATAATGCCCATGGATGTGTTTATCAATCTCGACAATATTATTCTGTTGTGGTAGTATTAGTTGAAAGAATAGTTGTTTCGGTTGTAGTTCTATAGTTGCAACAGCATCTTGTGTCTCTTTATTAATATACATTGCCTCAGAGTTTTGCTCTTTTAAAATTTTTTTACAAAAGGTTCTAAGGACATGGTAATTTGTGAAGAATGTTTAAAATTATCATCTGAATTTAGCTGTGTAGGAGATTTGTGAATTGAGAAATTATAAATTTGAGAATTGACATAAATTTCTTTTCTGAGACTTGTTATTTTCGATAAATTTGTAGAGACATAGTTTGGGAATATATTTTCCAAATCTCGATGAGCTTTAAGCAAATTTTCATTCAAGGTTTTCATCAAGTTTTTCAGTCAAAGAGGTCTTGTTTGATAACAAGTTTCCATTTTCTATATTATATCTGAATCTTGGTATAATTTTAAAATCTTTATCAACTTGACTGTTGGATATACTATTCTTTACAGAGAGGAACAATTTGTTTCCTCAAATTCACATTCGTTTGACAATTTCTATGGAATCTTTTCTTATACCAGAAACAAACTTGAAGCACAATTTATTTGTTATATTCTTGTACCCTGTTTATATATTTATATATATATATATATATATATCTATACTTAAATATACCATAGATACAAGATATTCTTATATATTAATATACTATATATTATATATATTCTATATATATGTATAGTATATATCTGTTATATACTTTTTACAGATTATCGTATTATTTGTTATATATATATATATATTTTGTATATAATATAAATGCTTAGTATGAAATAAAACTAAAGATATTTCTTCGATATAAAAAATATCATACTAATATTATTATAAAAAGTATTATTATTATATACTACTATTATTATAATAATATATAATCTATATATTATATATATCGTATATATACTATGTATTCAGTTTTATCTATCTATTTGAAAAAAAATCGAATTTTCTTTTTTCTTTTCTTGATATTGTATAATGAACATAGAATACATGACACAAACCTTTAATTTCATTAAATTTTTACATTAGACTTTCAACTTTAGAAATTCATAGTTTGATTCACAATGTTTTTTATTTTGTGAAACTGTGACGAAAGATCTAAAAAACCTTTACTATACTGTTTTCAAATTCTGTTCGAATTTATTCAAAGTTTTTATGTTAAAATCAAACTTTACTGAGCTTTTAAATTCCTTGATTAATTAATGCAGTAGATTGTTTTTTTTCCTTTGTGTTTAATTTTGTATTAAGGTTTAGTCATAAAGTCTATTGGATCAACTTCTATTTTTATTTTATTGGGAAGATTAAAGGTATTTGTCAAATTTTTACTGTAATCCTTTATTTTCTCTCATATTTCTGAGTAAGAAATATGCTAGTAATAGTTTTTTTTTTTTATGAAAGAGCCGGGATACTACTTTAATTATAAGGAAAAATTAGGTATGTTATTAGGATGAACAA
>JABUQX010055585.1:25000-27835 GCA_015478945.1 Trachelipus rathkii
TATATTATATATTATCTACTATTGCTATAGTATAATATATCATATGCGTTTTGCCAACGTTATTAATTATATTGGGTTAAATGCCGCAAGGTTATGTGCATAAAATCAAATAATAATCTAGCCAATCCTTCTTCCCCAAACTCCGATCTTTTAATGAAGGAGATTTTTACATTGGATTATATACTTTTTGCACTAGTATTGAAATTCAAATATAGGAAGGTTGTGCTTGAGAGACAGCAATATTTTTTTGCTTTTCTGTCCTGAGAGTCTGTGTTCCTCTTTTCATCATATATTAGCCCAGCATTGTAAATACTCTCTCATCACTTGGGAACACTAGTTGGAGGACAGGCTACAGTATTTCTTGGAAATTTACTTATCGGTGGATTAAACAGTTTGCTTAACCACTCCCGCCAACTGATAGGATCGGTCATTTGCTCTGTATTCTAGTCGTTTTTCTTGGTGATAGTTTTACAACATTTGCACTGCATCTTTTGGTAATGCGTGTGTTTCTTCATCCCTAATTTTATGTGACTCTGTTGACTCAAATTATTATGAACTTCATGCCTTGAGATCATGCGCATGAGTCACGTTGAGTCAAGTCCATGTTCCTCATTTAAAAGTTTGCGTTAAGATTCACTTTTCAGTATTTTTTATATTTTTCTTATCAAGTCTCGACAATAAATATCCGCGCAACATGCGCAGGGCAAAATGCGGATCCGGATGCGGATCTTTAATAATCCGCGGATGCGGATGTTCGGATTGTGGATTGCGGATGTTAACCTGCATCATCTAATGATATATATATATATAGTACTGACATCTATATATTATATTATATACGTATATGAATTAGTATATATAATATAATATATATATGTATATATATATATACTATATATATATCATATATATTATATTAAAATTATTAAGATATATCTAATATATGATATATGTATGATATACTATTAACTAGTATCAGTACTAGTATAGCTATAGTTAATTTATAATATCTATAGTAATATATATATATTAATTTAGACCGGTCCAGAATCGTCGATATTCGAAATGTTAAGGCCATGGGCCAAAAGTGTGCAGATTTAGAAAAGAAAATTGATCCCCTAAACTAGTTTAAGCTGCGATTCGGAGGGTGGTTAGGATTCCGTGCATTCTGCTGGAAGTTTGGAAAATGGCATTTTTTTTACAAATTTGACATATTAAACTCTTTAACAACCGTAATAGGGGGGAAGGAAAATAAGGGCTCACTAATTTAAGGATGGTTATTATTAGCTTAAAAACGAATTAATTGGGTTTCTATTACTGAAGCTCGAAAGGTTGAGAAGCATATCCTTGGGAATTACAGTCTCAGTCTTTTATTCGGGAAATTATGCAGTTTGGGACAAAACATTGTAACTATTTTTAACTTTTGCGAGGAAAAAAGCATTACCAGAGTAGATAGGAAAAAAGTACTCATTTTAAAGCTGAAGCTGGTACTATTAGCTTTAAAATGAGCACTTACTTTTTGCTTTAGGTTTAATAGTTTAGCAGATATACCTGAAATTTAGGTCTATTTCATAAGGTATTTTTTTATATACCTTTACTTGATCACTTGGCTCTTAGCCTGAAACCTAAAGAATAGTACCGAAATAATTAAAAGTATTCCTTAATTATTATTTTCCCTGTATTCCTTCTATTTAAGCGAAAGCAATCCCTTCTCTTTTGTCAAAGGATTTTCTTAATACAAAGACATCTTAATGTAGGATTTTAAAGATTTAAGAACATTACACTTTTTGACTAAGTTGTCCTAGATGTGCCGGGATAAAGATTGCGACATTCCGATACCACCTGGAGGAGATATTGTTTTTGATCTTCGTCGTGTGTAAGGGTCTGGCTGTAATCTTGAATAAGTTTAACTCCCCTTTCTGCAGTGTCATTAACAACTTTTAAATGTTCCACTAGGCCAAAGCATTTCAGATATTCTAAATTGTCATTCCAGACACTGGGATCCTCATGTAGAAAGTTTAATGATATGTTACATTTTTCAAAAAACTCAGGCTTTGTTCAGTTATGAAATATGACAGGTCTTCTCTTTGAAATATTCTCTTCACCATTTCATTGTTTATTTTTCACACGCACAATCCTCTGACAAACTTCATCATCTTTATCATTCTTTATAATTTATTCCATCTTTATCAGGCCCATTTTCTTTTTTAATACTTCCTAGACATTCTCATCAAATAAAGCAAAAACAAGGTACCATAAATGATTTAATGAACTTCTGTATCAAACTTTGTCTCGAACACTCTTGTCAATTTCTTTCGTATTGCTAGTGTATCTTTGATATATTTAAAATCTGAGTTTGGATGGGTGATGAGATTTGAAGCCTAAACACATTTTAACATAATATAGTAGATAGATTAATAAATTGATTCTGCCTGCAAACAGGTTGTATTCTGCTCTCCTGTTACTGGAAATGTTTCTCGAAACAAAATATTTTTAAGTGCATAAATGACTTTTGCCGTCCATCGGGCGTGACTGAATGCTCCAGGAGCCCTAAATTTTACATTCTCCGGAGAGACTTTTCACAAGTGAGTAGTTCTAGATAATCATCTCTTGGGTGATGTTCTTGTAGCTCACTTTCCAGAAAGCTCCCTACTTCATCTTGATATTTTAATAGGGTAGTGTTGAATTATCTGTCACAATTCCTACTTTGTCTGAGTCCTGGTCTATCTTAGACAAAAGAACTGGAATCTCTTGAATTATTTTTGGTTGAGAACCATGGGTTAACCCGCATTTTTGCAATCGAAAAGTGCTTTAGGATCACCTCTAAAATATGAT